>OLKM01000120.1:172500-177668 GCA_900291075.1 Melanogrammus aeglefinus | reverse complement strand
ACCCCTGCACTTGGTCCTGTGAAAATGAACCCCTCACCTGCCCCCCAAAACCAAAGCTTGTCTTGTGGTAAAGACCCCCTCAAGCCTGTCCCCAAGAACTGTCCCTTTTTGCTGACCCCTAAACGCTGTCTGACTACCCTTCCTGTGACTGGACCGCTTCACTCTGGTCAGACTAGCCTGTCTGTGATTGACGCCCGTCACCTGTCCCCTGACCTAACACAAACCCCCATATTCGAGCCCCACCTCATCCACACTGAATAACTGTTGCGTTAACAACTGCTGTGAGTTAGCTGCCCCCCCCGTCGTCTTGTCCTGAACTTGCCCTGCCTTTTATATATTCTTTGTGTCTTCAGTAAAACCCCTCTATGTAACTACGTACAGGTTCTGGTCCGTCGTTCTCTTTGTAGTGGCATTGGCTTCCCCTCTAACCCCAGAATGTTAACCGTTTGTGTCTGCCAGTACTCGTGTATTGCAGCAGGTGTGTTGTTTCTGTCGGTGAGCAGTGTGTGCCACCAGGGAAGAACGTGGTCCAGGCCTAGGCGCCAGCATGACGCGTACAGCAGCGGTCCAGGCTCATCATTTATGGAGACAGGGAAGGAGTTACGCGTCCCCTCGCAGGGGCTGTGCGCCATGTTTGTCCACTGCAAGGCCCCAGGCCCCTGTCTCCTACAAAGCGGGACAGGTAACTTCGTGCCCAGGCCAAACGCCAACCTGGGACAGAAGCTCTGTCGGAACATCGACACGAGCGAGGGAGGTTGAGAGCAGGTTTATAGAGATGGAACGCGAGCGATGAAAGAGCTTGTGAAAACCACTGCTACCCCGCAACAGGCTAATGCTAGTGCATAGCATTAAACCTGGCATTAACAGTAACTAACCAGTTACGAAGTAAGCAGACAGTAGGCTAGTGGAGTATCTTAGATTCACGAAAATAAATGTATTACTTTGACCAGGACTTGGCCATCCACTTTACCATACACTGACCTGCTTGTAAAGATGAGTTCCCAGTCCTTGGCCGCCATCAATTTTAAACACCAGGCAACCATGTAATTGTTTCACACTACCCATACACACATCTATATCTTCCCAACAGACGGTGCCTGAGCCGATCCCTGTTTAATTTAGATTGTCATGTTTCTGTTCAATTCTAGCAGATCTACTTTCATTGTCCCTGGTTATAACTGATTTCTCCTGTACAGCACTATATTATTCTATATAACGATATATACTTTATACAGTATGTCCTGTGAAGCTCTTTGGCTGTTTGCTCAAAATTGATCGGACCTCAAGTCCATCCCAGCTTTTGTTCCCACCCATCAGGGTTCATTCTGGGGCCGAGACCCCCTGCCGCGACACCTACCACCTAGGACTTCATGTCGGCGGGTGACCTTGGTCTGCCCAGGCAATTGCAAGCAGGTGGGGCAAGTAAAGGGCCAGGTGAGCACGGCCGCTGCACGACCGCCGCCACGTGGCCTGGTTAGAGAACACGCTCAAGCAGGAGCACTGCGCCATGGTGGCCGTGGAGAAGCCTCAGCAGGAAAGGAAAAGACGATGAGGGGTCGCCTGGCAGCACCCGCCTCTCCTGGAACAGGGGAGGTAGGGTGAAGGGTTATAGAAGCAGGTGGAGTAGGAGAGGGTTATAGGAGGCGGGGTGGAGGAGGTGAAGGATTATAGGAGCGGCAATGGGTAGGTGAGGGTTATAGGAGCAAGGTGGTGGGGAGGTGAGGGCATGGGTGCGGGAAGAGGGAGCATCAGGGACATAATCCAGGCGTTGACAATGTTTAATAGTAACACAGTGGTGTGTGCTTTTTCATTCAATGCCGGACCTTATTTAGGAAGTGCTCAATTATTCGTTTTACCGCATCGACCACTGCTGCCCATAAGTACGGCAACATGGGAGAACGCTCAACTAATGTCCGTAGCAATACCTTATTTCCAACTCTTAAGCAAGTACGGATTTAGCGTCAACAACGACACTTGCAAAGGAATAATCAAACCTCCTGTTAAAGCGCCCCACCCACCGGTCAAGATTAAGAACATCGTTCTCTCAACTCTTGCTAGACTACCCCTTTTTGTCAAAGGCACACCTCATGCATCTACATGACTCACGTACCTGCTTCTATGACAGTGCCTACCAGGCATAAAAGCTAAATATACATAAATAATAAAAAAAATAGAAGAAGGTTGTAATCTGAAATGGTGTGCCACACAAGACAGAACGCTGTGGAGCTCCAGAAAGGCTCCACCAGGGGTCCTCAGAGCAGCGTATCATGACCTGAAGGGGTCTGGTACGAGGCCTGATCATTGAAATCCCGGGACCTGCTTGAGTCATGCAAATCACAATGTGCCTTAAAGCATTAGATGTGTCCTGATAACCAACCACACGACCACATACTGTTGAAGAATTGAACCAGGAAAGAGCTATACCCTAAATGACAAGCACGGTGCGCTGCACAAGTTGAAATAATATGTGCAAAGTAAGGACGTGAGTATTTAGTCAATCCCACAGCGATCAAGTTAAAGGAAAAAAAGCCTTTGATGAAGTTGTTTCAAGCAGAAATTGGTGAAGTTGGTCACAGTGCATGGATTGATCGCTGGCTCCAAAATATTGAATAAGTAGAATGTTTTAAAAACATAGGATGAAAGATAAAAATGCATGAATTGTTACTTCGCAGTGTTTGGAACATTACGCGTCTAACAAGTGATTTTGGCCTGAAGGAAACGCACATCGCTCGCATGGCAAAACAAGGATTTAGTAATATAGCTTGGTAGCGTCAACAGGGTTAGAGGCATATAAGCTCCATAGCAACAAGGTTAAAGTGACATATATAGCTCCATAGCTAACGAAGGGTTAGTGGACATATATAGCTGGTAGCTATACAAGGGTTCTGGCCAAGATTAAAATAAGAGAAGAACTAATATCCACAGGCAACCGTTTCACCCATTCCAGGTGTGGAGTCCACAGGTTGGATCCCCAGGGTTTGGAATCCCAGGTGGGAATCCACACAGGGTTTGGGAATCCCCCAGGGTTGGATCCCCAGGGTTTGGGATCCACAGGGTTTGGATCCTCCAGGTTTGGCATCCCGCAGGTTTGGGATCCAGGTTTGGGATCCCACAGGGTTTTGGGATCCACAGGGTTGTCTCGCACAGGGTTTGGATCCCCAGGTTTGGAGCCACAGGGTTTGGTATCACAGGGTTTGGTCCCACAGGGTTGGGGATCCCAGGGTTTTGGGATCACCAGGGTTTGGGATCCCCAGGTTTGGATCCCCAGGGTTGGGATCCCCAAGGGTGTGGGATCCAACAGGGTTATGGGGATCCTCAGGGTTTGGATCCCCAGGGTTTGGGACCCAGGGGGTTGGGGATCCCCAGGTTGGATCCACAAGGGTTGGGATCCCAGGGTTTTGGATCCAGCAGGGTTTTAATGTTGAAACGTCGCTGCATTCAAGCAGTGGCTGCGAGGCCATTTGGGCTGTTCTTTAGTATGTTTTTCATGCCTTTGTGTATACAGCAAAGTGTAAATCAAACATAGGAGACTAACAAGTTGTGTGAACCTTAGATGTTCGACTCAAGTGAGCCAATGCGGGATGCTTCTCAAAATAATCAATTGTTGGACTTAGAGATGTGAGATGAATGAAATGATTAATTGAATAATAGAATGTTTAAAAACATCGGATAAGAAGTAAAAAAGCATGAATTGTTACTGCGCAGTGTGTGGGACATGAGCGTCAATCAAGGTAGTGCCTGAAGAAACGCACATAGCTCCATGGCAAACAAGGGGTATATATAGCTTTGTACCTCAACAGGTGTTAGTGCATATGATAGGCTTCCATAAGCTAACCAAGGGTAGTGACATATATAGCTCCACTAGCTAACAAGGTTAGTGGACATATATAGGCTCGGTACTATAACAAGGGTACTGGGCCAAGATTAAAATAAGAGAGAAGCTAATATCCCACAGGGCAGAACCGTTCATCCAAACCAACTCAGGTTGGAATCCACAGGGTTTGGCATCCCCAGGGTTTGGCCATCCCCAGGTTTGAATCCCCAGGGTTTGGATCCACAGGTTTGGGATCGCCCAGGGTTTGGAATCCCAGGGTTTGGGATCCACAGGGTTGGGATCCACAAGGTTTGGTCTCCACAGGGTTGGAATCCCCAAGGGTTGGGACCCCAGTTTGGGACCACAGGTTTTGGGATCCCCAGGGTTTTGCACTCCCAGGTTGGATCCCAGGTTTGGGGAACCACAGGGTTGGGATCAACAGGGTAGTCTCCACAGGGTTTGATCCCCAGTTGGGATGCCCCAGGGTTGGGATCCACAGGTTGGACCACCAGGGTTTGGATCCTCAGTTGGGATCCCCAAGGGTTTGGATCCCATGTTTGGCATCCACAGGTTTTGGGGATCCCCAGGTTTGGATCCACACAGGGTTGGGATCCAGGGTTGGGATGCACAAGGGTTGGGAATCCCCAGGGTTGGATCCACAGGGTTTTTAAGTTGATACGCGCTCCATCATCAGTGCTGAGGCATTGTGGGCTGTTCTTCAGTATGTTTTTCAATGCTTTGTTATAGCAAGTGTAAAGCCAGAACATAGGAGAACTACAAGGTTGTTGACGCTTAATGGTTAGCACCAGTTGAGCCAAGAGGGATTGCTTCTTCAAAATGATCAATTGTTGGATTAATGAAATTGGTCGATGATGATGGAAGATGATGAGACTAGGAGACAATGGGGGATGTTATGTCACATAGCACCCCCCCCCCCCAACCATGATGAGCGGCGGTGAGAGGGCGTGCGTCGTCATGGGTGAGGAAGCCGTCGATGAACCAGGTGCACCACGATACCACCGTTGGTTACCCCGGCCGCCTTCAGGCCCTCCTTAGGGCGCAAGCTCCTTCTCCAGCACGATGCTCTTTCACCGTCATGGAGACGGAACACCAGGCCCAGCACCGCCACACGGGGAGCAGCGGCTAGGAGTCAGCCCTGGATACCTGGAGGCAGAGGAGGCCAAGGTCAAGAGGAGCTCAGAATGAGAGAGGCTCAGAGTCAGGAGGCCTCAGTAGCAGAGGAGGAGCAGAGTCAGAGGCGGCTCAGAGTCAGAGGAGCTCAGGTCAGAGGAGGCCTCAGAGTCAGAGGAGTGCTCAGAGGCAGAGGAGGCTCAGAGTCAGGGGAGGCTCAGAA
>OLKM01000120.1:162500-170000 GCA_900291075.1 Melanogrammus aeglefinus | reverse complement strand
TCTCCGCACATCCAGTGCTGTAAAAAGCTTCGACCGCCGCGTAAAAACAAAACACCACACAACACACACACACACACACCGCGAAAAAATACCACCCTCCGACCCAGCCAACCAACCGTCCGCCCTTCCCCCACCGGCCTCGCGTCGTTACGGGTTACGGGACCGTGAACTAATCTGTTCCCTTCCAATTATTGCTCGTGTCTGTAGGGCCCTTGGAGAGGTCGCCAGTGTTCAGGCCCATACCCTCACTCCATCACGCCAGACAAAAGAGGCCTTGACGGCTATTGTCCTCTTCCTCCAACCCCTGGTGGAGGACAGAGAGCTGAAGGGGGGGGTGCAAAATTGGGCAGCCCCGGGACAAGCTATCTCAAATACAAGAAAGAAAGTATGCAAATGTTTGCAACCGTCTTCCCTTTTTTGGGGAATGATTATTCAGGTCAGCAGTGACAGGACGGGACAGAGCGCTGCTGATTACTGGCTGAATAGCCCCCGCTCCATGAGGGACCCAGATACCTGAAGGGGGACCTGTTGGCACACTCGTTCCCACGTCAGCTCCCCAAGAGAGGCCAACGCACTGAGGACTCCAGAAACAACCAGAAAAGAACAAAAGTCTCGAATGAAACCCAAGGTAATTGCCCTTCGACCTTCCTTTCTTCGTTTCGGAAGGCCCACTCACATCGCCGTACTGGGTTCAGCATGTGGACGACCCCGGTCGGTGAGTTGAAAACGTCCTCCAGCGAAGGGGCACGCGCGGGGTCGCCGCGGCCGCCCGACAGGAATCAAGGAGTATGGGAGGAGAAAGGCGTGTCCTCCAGCGCTCGGTCGATGAAGCCTTCACCTTAGGTTACGAGAGAGTCCCGTGTTAAGAGCACAGGGAGAGAGGCCATGAAGGTCAAACACAAAGCGTTTGTGTTTTTAATTTAACATGGAATTTAGAGAGAACCTTGTTGTAGATTCAAGAGCTGCAGGAAAGGACCAGAACAGAGTTAAAGGCAGCAAGATATGAAACAACACAACCCTTCTCCCCTTCTTGTCTTTGAGAAAGCGTTGCACAATTCCACACTATGAATTGATGATGGATCCCTCGACCCACACAGAAGAAGACCCTGGTTAAACTGAATAGAGCCATGGCGGCTTAAACGAAATAGTCTCTCATACAGAGGCCAATGTAAATCTGAGCACAGCATCTTAAAAAGGACCAGAGAAGAGGCAATACTAAACACGTGGGATAAACAATGGCAAACTCCACGGCCCACAGCAGGGACAATTGACATTGTTAAAGTTAAGACCAACGCAAGGTTCGTAAAACAGGGTAAGCTGGATATATTATCACATGATGTGAACAGTTAAATTGATACCAAATACATAAATAATCTTTTTTTTCTTTCTTTTTTCAATGTAATGTAGATATTAAATATACCAACGTCGGAAAACTGGGACGCGGCGCTTGTCTGTAAATGTTCCCCCTTAATATGACAAACACATAGGTCACACAATCAAGCTGCAGCAGTCCCACGTGATAAACTGTATAATAGTAGAAGCTGTAAAAAAGTAGCTATTCTTATAAGTCAGGCTCTGGGTTTGTGTACATATTGCTCCCTTTTATAAATCTTGGTTTGTTAACATTTCCACCACAGCATCCATAAATGAAACTGTTTATTCATGCTGGACTTTCTCATGCCAGGGTTTTGCCAACACAAAAATAGATGTGGGACCCAACGACGTTCCCATGTCCAGTGGATACAGTCCCCAGCTGATGAGAAACGGGCCGCGTGGGATACGTTCTACTTAATCAACACAAACGTACCCAGTTGAGAGTAGGACATACAAAATTGTTCAGGATAATTCAGCTTAACACTCTGATTGGCGACGATTGTTCCTGATTTAAAATTTGATTAGAGCTTTAAGTTGTCAGTGCATCAGCTTTCCCCTCACCATTGTGTAAGTTGATACATTTGTTGTTCCAAACTGTTCATTAAGGACTGCACACTCTGTGTAATCCTATTAAATGTCCACTAATAGTACACAGGTTGGAAGTTATATAGATCTCCTATTATTCCTGTGACATTCACCTCTTCATGGCTGTGTGTGTGCGTGTGTGTGTGTGTGTGTGTGTGTGTGTGTGTGTGTGTGTGTGTGTGTGTGTGTGTGTGTGTGTGTGTGTGTGTGTGTGTGTGTGTGTGTGTGTGTGTGTGTGTGTGTGTGTGTGTGTGTGTGTGTGAGACAGAGTGAGAGTGTGTGTGTGTGTGTGTATGTGTGTGTGTGTGTGGTTGTGTGAGACAGAGTGAGTGCGTGCGTGCGTGCGTGCGTGCGTGCGTGCGTGCGTGCGTGCGTGCGTGCGTGCGTGCGTGCGTGCGTGCGTGCGTTACCCGCAGCATGGTGACCTGGACCCCCTCCTGGAAGAAGCTCCAGACCTGAGAAGCCACCTCCTCCCAGGCCCGGCCCATCCTCCTCAGCCGTCCCAGCTCCTCAAATGTGCTGTTGGCCTGTGTGTGTGTGTGTGTGTTGTGTGTGTGTGTGTGTGTGTGTGTGTGTGTGTGTGTGTGTGTGTGTGTGTGTGTGTGTGTGTGTGTGTGTGTGTGTGTGTGTGTGTGTGTGTTTAGGTGTTGGTGTTTGGTGTGTGTGTGTGTGTGTTAGTGGTTGTGGTGTGTGTGTCGCGTGTGTGCGTGTGTGTGTGTGTGCATGCGTGTCGTGTGTGTGTGCGTGTGTGCGTGCGTGGTGCGTGCGTGCGTGTGTGTGTGTGTAGGGGTTATGGGGTGGTTGCAGGGATATAAAAATATACAGGGAATGAAAGATACAGTGAATTGTTTTTGAACAACAGAGACAGATTCACATGTTATTAATACTGGGGTATACACACACACACGCACACGCACACACACACACACACACACACACACACACACACACACACACACACACACACACACACACACACACGCACAAGCACACACAAACGCACACAGAATCAAGAGCCCACACCTAGATACACAAACACACTGTCCCTCAGCCAAGTGTACAGAGTGAGAACAGTGTGACAGTGTCCCTATGCTACATACCATTCCCACATTAAGTCCCTGTGAGAACAGGCTTTGCAGAGACAACACACACACTCTCTCACGCCAAGAATTCCACAATACCTGTCCAGATAACCACGCTTTGAGCACCCAGCCAAATGCACCCAGTGACAAATCGTCAAATATTTACTGCACGCTTATCACTGGGAACACTGTGTGTGTGTCTGTGTCTGTGCATGTGTGTGTGTGGTGTTCTAGGTGTTGTGTCTAGGTGTGTGAGTGTGAGTGTGCGTGAGTGTGTTTACTGGATGACAATAGGAGAATGGTTGCCGGGGGTAGAGACAATAGTGTGTGTTCGTGAGCACATTCAGCCTGTCCAGTGAATCCCAGGTTCCCACAAGACACCACGCTCTTGTTTGTTTGTCTTGTGTTCTGTCTGTTTGTCTCTTTGTTTTTCAAACCAAAACAAATTTGTAGGACAGTGGGCCACAAATGGTTTTTAGAACAAATGTTTATTTTGCATATGTTTGTGTGTTTCTTCATCTGTGTGCTTGAGTGTGTGTACACAAGTGTGTGTGTGTGTGTGTGTGTGTGTGTGTGTGTGTGTGTGTGTGTGTGTGTGTGTGTGTGTGTGTGTGTGTGTGTGTGTGTGTGTGTGTGTGTGTGTGTGTGTGTGTGTAATTGTGTGCGTGCATGCGTAGGTGCGGTAGGCGTGTGCATGCGTGCCTGCCTGTGAGTGTACGTGCTCCAGACAGTACATTTTGGCTTGTTTTCATCCCAACAAAAACACACACGCACACACACACACACACACACACACCACACACACACACACACACACACACACACACACACACACACACCACACACACACACACAACAGCATCATACCAACAGAGTGAGCCAAGTTTAAAATTTGCCATTTCACACTTTAAAGAACCCCCCAGAATGCCCCCCTGAGCCGGACAGACAGCCAGACAGACAGACAGGCAGCGGCTCACATTGTGGATGATGTCTGCGGTGGCGGGGCAGTCGGGGGAGTACAGGATGCGTCCCATCAGCATGGGCTTCAGGGAGCTCCACACTATCCTGGTGACGGGGTCCGACTCCAGCTCCTGCATCATGTCATTACAGAACGGAGCTGGAGGGGGGGGGGCAAGGTGTGAACTATCAGACCACTCAACCGTTTTTTATAAAAACTAGACACACCTTAAGCACAATGTTTGTTGTTCTCCAATAGTGAAATTATGATATCTCTCTCTCTCTCTCTCTCTTCTCTCTCTCTCTCTCTCTCTCTCTCTCTCTCTCTCTCTCTCTCTCTCTCTCTCTCTCTCTCTCTCTGGGTTTGTTCTCCTTTAGGGGCGGTCAGGGGGTTGGTCCTCTTTAGGCGGGGTCAGGGGTCTGTCTCTCTAGGGCGGGTTCAGGGTAGGTCCTCCTTTAGGGGCGGGTCAGGGGTTGGTCTCCTTTAGGGCGGGGTCAGGGGGTTAGGTCCTCCTTTAGGGGCGGTGTCAGGGGGTTGGTTCTCCTTTAGGGCGGGTCAGGGGGTTTGGTCCTCCTTTAGGGGCGGGGTCAGGGTTGGTCCTCCTTTAGGGGCGGGGTCAGGGGGTTAGGTCCTCCTTTAGGGGCGGGGTCAGGGGGTTGTTCTCCTTTAGGGGCGGGGTCAGGAGGTTGGTCTCCTTTGGGGCGGGGTCAGGGTGTTTGGTTCTCCTTTAGGGGCGGGGTCAGGAGGTTTGGTCCTCCTTTAGGTGCGGGTGTCAGGGGGGTTGGTTCTCCTTTAGGGGGGTCTAGGGGTTTGGTCCTCCTTTAGGGCGGGGTCAGGGGTTAGGTCCTCCTTTAGGGGCGGGTCAGGTGTGTTTGGTTCCTTTAGGGGGCGGGTCAGGGGGGGTTTGGTTCTCCTTTAGGGGCGGGGTCAGGGGGTTTGGTTCTCCTTTAGGGGCGGGGTCAGGGGGGGTTGTGGTTCTCCTTTAGGGGCGGGGTCAGGGGGTTTGGTCCTCCTTTAGGGCGGGGTCAGGGGTTAGGTCCTCCTTTAGGGGCGGAGTCAGGGGGTTTGGTCCTCCTTTAGGGGCGGGGTCAGGGGGGTTGGTTCTCCTTTAGGGGCGGGGTCAGGGGGTTTGGTCCTCCTTTAGGGGCGGGGTCAGGGGGGGTTTGGTTCTCCTTTAGGGGCGGGGTCAGGGGGGGTTTGGTTCTCCTTTAGGGGCGGGGTCAGGGGGTTAGGTCCTCCTTTAGGGGCGGGGTCAGGGGGTTTGGTCCTCCTTTAGGGCGGGGTCAGGGGTTTAGGTCCTCCTTTAGGGGCGGGGTCAGGGGGTTGGTCCTCCTTTAGGGCGGGGTCAGGGTTAGGTCCTCCTTTAGGGCGGGGTCAGGGGGTGTTGGTCTCCTTTAGGGGCGGGGTCAGGGGGGTTAGGTCCTCCTTTAGGGGCGGGGTCAGGGGGTCACCCAGGACTCACTGGTGCTGGGGTCATAGGCGTAGTGGGCGTGGCTCCTGGAGCTGTTGATGCCCATGAAGGCCTTGTAGTTGTTGTCCTCGTACCAGTTGAAGGAGGTGACCCGCGCAAAGGCCCCCTCGCTGTAGCCGCACACCAGGCCCGAGGCGGCCGACATCAGGCCCCCGAAGGACAGGGGCCCGTCCCGGAGCAGCGGCGCCACCGCCCGGACCAGGTCCCTGGAGCTGTCCCTGTCCCACAGCTGGAGAGAGGAGGGGCGTGGGCGGGGCTCAGTGTGTGCCTGATGCCAAACCCTATACATGATAGCTCACAGTCAAAAAGCTGATAATTGTACGAGATTTGACACTATAATAATATTATTTAATATTCGTTAATGAGTATTAAAAATCTACACCTCAACTAGAAAATCTTCAGTTCTATTGTTGCCCTCTATTTTAATATTGATTAATAGGATGTGTATGTATCTGATACCAACACACACATCAAGATGAACTAATTCTTATTCTAACATCACTCCACTACACAGAGCAGTCGTACTGGAACCCCCCCGGGGCGACAGGGAGAGGAGAGGGGGAGACCACCGAGTCCTCTGCCTAGACATCGACCCAGACAGGTCGTCTCTGGACAGCAGGATGTCCCGTACAAACCTCTGAGTCAGAACCTCAGAGACACACCGGCACAACGACACACAAACACACACACACAGATCAACCATAGTGAAAACAAACACTGAACTGAACACGCACACACACTCACGCAAACTTACACAAAACAGAAACACACACACACATGCACATTGCACACACATACACGTGTGCAAACACTAATACATGCCGACACACCGTCGCGTCTCTCACACACAACCAAAGAAATGTCATTCCTCCTGGAACCTGAAGCCATTTTTAGAAGCTTTTTTTTAATATCTCAGAAGCAGAAGAGGCCGGCCCCGTTTTGATGCCCTGACCTCGTCCTCAACGCCATCAGCGTGATGCATGTGTTTTTCCGAGGGGAGACGGCTCACCGTTCCATCCACGTTTCCTAGCCGCACTTCCCCTCCGGACCCGCTGTCTGTGTTTGCGTAAAACGCTGAGGACGGGAGGAAGCGAGCGCTTCCTGAGGAGCTAAGAATACCAGCTGCTCACTTTGAGAGACTTTAGGATCCAAAAGGGAACCAAATATACCTCTTGTAGTTTTCCAGGCAGTGTGGAGAAAACCCTGGCCCAGAAATGTACGTCAATGCCGTCGTAGTGACGGTCCAGCACACGGGGAAGCTGTGGAAGAATAACGGGTTTAAATCACAAGATAGATTTCTTACATTTAAAGTATACTATGAAATGTTAAAAGTTTACATATTCCTTATCATTCATATTTCATACTTCTTCTGTGCATCTACATTAGTCATCCATGTGCTTAAGCAGAATAAACTAGGCCAGATTTGTAACTGCACACGTCATTTGTTTCAGTAGGACATTTTCCTAATTGTTTGTCCCCCACCCTAAGGTAACGGTAAAGCCTTCAATCAGGGTTCAGATTACTTCTTGCAAACAATGAACTCACTAACAGGACCAGGTATCCTTAAGCTAAGTCATAATACAGCAATGCTAGAGTGTGTGTGTGTGTGTGTGTGTGTGTGTGTGTGTGTGTGTGTGTGTGTGTGTGTGTGTGTGTGTGTGTGTGTGTGTGTGTGTGTGTGTGTGTGGTGTTGTGTGTGTGTGTGTTGTGTGTGTGTGTGTGCGCGTGCGTGTGTGTGTGTGGCGGCTGTTAGGTGATACTGTAGATCTGCTTGGTTTTGTGACTCCTTTGAAAAAGAAGATCACGGCAGCAGGATTTGAGTACTAAAAATGGCAATGTCAAAGATTTTAATGCAAAAAATAGTCTTAAATATTTATTGCCAAATTCCGCTTTCACAGAGGGGATGAGCTATGGCCAGGGATGAAAGTCCTTGCATTTGCAGGGCATTATGTTATTTTACAAACTGGTTGTCGGTAGCAACACTGTATGCTCCTCTTGGAAAAATAACTTGGCGTCAAAGATGTTGTCAA
>OLKM01000120.1:82500-157500 GCA_900291075.1 Melanogrammus aeglefinus | reverse complement strand
CTGGTTGAAACCGGGGTGAAACCAAGGTGACACAGGGGTGATATCTGGCAGATACCAGGGTGATACCGGGGTGAAACCAGGGTGATACCTGCGTGACACAGAGGTGATACCTGTGTGATACCAGGGTGATACCAGGGTGATACCAGGGTGATACCAGGGTGATACCAGGGTGATAACTGGGTGCTAACTGGGTGATTACTGGGTATAATGTCAAAATTGTAAATGTATTTCCAATTTTCCTCCTGTCCTGTCTCAGTGTGGCTCTGTCCTCTGCTGGCCCTTCTCTGTCCCCCAGCAGCCATGCTTCCTACAGACTGGCTTTAAGTAACCCATCACTGGCTAGAATGTATTATGCCTCAAAACACTCCCATCATGGAAATCATACTTTTCATTTCCCAGCAAGCCACTTTTTCCACCTCCTTACAAAAATGTAAATGTTGACTCTAGGAGTATATATTAGCAGGGGAGTGGATGAATCCCAGGAGGAAAGACATGTTTACAAGTTCTCCCAGTCTGATTCCGTTATCCACATTTCTTCTCCCAAGTTTTTCTTACTTAAGCTTACAGGTGAAATCAGTACAATTCCAAAAGTAATCTTTATAAACAGTCAAATGACAGCTCACTCCCTCTGAAGTGTGTGTGTGTGTGTGTGTGTGTGTGTGTGTGTGTGTGTGTGTGTGTGTGTGTGTGTGTGTGTGTGTGTGTGTGTGTGTGTGCGTGCTGTGCGTGCGTGCGTGCGTGCGTGCGTGCGTGCGTGCGTGCGTGCGTGGTGCGTTGCGTGCGTGCGTGCGTGCGTGCGTGCGTGCGTGCGTGTGTGTGTGTGTGTGTGTGTGTCCAATGCTGGCTTCAAGATGCATGAGAACCAGCCACATGTCTCCACCAGCACTGAGACAATAGACCTCCAAGGACCTGTTTCATATGTCCTGCATGCCTCGCCAGTGACTCATGGATAGAAGTGGCTGTCGTAGCCCTTAGCCATCGGTTTCATTTCATAGTGTCTGTGTGCCCCTCTATCAAGATATTGTTGTGAAATGGAAGATACATTTTCTAGTGGTTTCTCAACCTGAGTGACAGTACAGGCTAGGTCACAGGTTACCCGTTGTGACGCGTAGCCTTGGTGGACGTGACGTTGTCAGCGGTTACGTGATGAGACACAGGAAGTTGCGACAAGAGTTTACGGGCTGCAGACGGGGGAGAGGGGGGAGCTACAAGACGACGTACATGTGCTCAGGAGGAAAAGTAAGCAGCTTACATTCTTTCCTCCCATAAGTGCTAAACTGGTGATGTAATCCAGTCCTGCTTCTCTCCTTAAGGTGACTAATAGGTGAAGACGTGGGTGAGGAAGAGGGGTTTGAGGTTCATAGGGTTACGTCTTCCCCTCTGGGTGAAACCAAGCCTCCTCAAGGCCGATTAAGTCTCTTATCAAAGCATGTTGAACAGGGGTCCAGACGGATGGGAATAACCCTTTGAATGACCGCATTCTGTTCCGTTACTTTGAAATTATAACTTTTATTTAAAACATTAGCACTAGATGATGGAGGGGTAAAACCTGTACCTTTACTTCAAACCACATCATTAAGACCTTCTACGTTGACCAGCTCCTGCTTTACATGAATCTAAGAAGTTGATGTTTTAGCCCCTTCTTCTTCTTCTTCTACTTCCTGGGATCATGTAAGTCTCTACCCCTCATGACTCAGCTGAACGCCCGTGTCCGACATCCTGAAACAATGAGGTCAGGGTGGGTGCCCCAGGGAGAGACCACTGACCTGCCACCCGTTCAGGGTGGGTGCCCCAGGGAGAGACCACTGACCTGCCACCCGTTCAGGGTGGGTGCAAGGGTGGGTGGCTGCCCCAGGGAGAGACCACTGACCTGCCGACACCCGTTACAATGAGGTGAGGGTGGGTGCCCCAGGGAGAGACCACTGACCTGCCACCCGTTCAGGGTGGGTGCCCCAGGGAGAGACCACTGACCTGCCACCCGTTCAGGGTGGGTGCCCCAGGGAGAGACCACTGACCTGCCACCCGTTCAGGGTGGGTGCCCCAGGGGAGAGACCACTGAACCTGCCACCCGTTCAGGGTTGGGTGCCCCAGGGAGAAGACCACTGACCTGCCACCCGTTCAGGGTGGGTGCCCCAGGGAGGAGACCACTGACCTGGCCACACCGTTCAGGGTGGGTGGCCCCAGGGAGAGACCACTGACCTGCCACCCACCGGGCGGGTGGTGCCCAGGGAGAGACCACTGACCTGCCACCCGTTCAGGGTGGGTGCCCCAGGGAGAGACCACTGACCTGCCACCCGTTCAGGGTGGGTGCCCCAGGGAGAGACCACTGACCTGCCACCCGTTCAGGGTGGGTGCCCCAGGGAGAGACCACTGACCTGCCACCCGTTCAGGGTGGGTGCCCCAGGGAGAGACCACTGACCTGCCACCCGTTCAGGGTGGGTGCCCCAGGGAGAGACCACTGACCTGCCACCCGTTCAGGGTGGGTGCGCAGGGTGTCCATGAAGGTGCTCATGGCTGTCAGTTCTCTCCAGAGACGGCCCAGCTGAAGGAACTCCGGCTGGCTGAACAAAATGTCCTGGGCGTCCGAGTAGAACCTGGCCAATCTGGAGGGGGGGAGGACAGGGAAGAACAGACTCACTCAGACTGAACTCAAATGGACATTCTCCCAGAGCCTTTCACCGACTTATAGCCATCCGTATACTCTGGCATTTTTAACCAATTACAATAAATAATAGCTCTTAAATCTTACCTTCAGGACAGCAAGGGAAATAATCATATAGCTGCGTTCAGAGCAACATGCATAATAGGCCTCACATGAAACACCTAGACCCCCTGATTGTACATGGTAACACCCATCCCTCCTCATGTAACGAACCATTTATTGGTATGTAGCCTAGTTCTTAACGCAAGAACGAAAGTCAGGCCCTTGAATACATTCACGATCCAACAAATGCACACAGACACACAGACCCTAAACACGCTCACACATCCACATCTGAAAGTGAAGACCTCGACCCCCCCCCCAGTGCCGCTGGTGAAGACCCATGCTCTGTCTGATGTCGCTATGATGCCACACTGCTCCTTAACTGGCCTCAGACTGTCTGAACGGGACGCCCTGCGGCCATTGGGGTCGAGGGCTCCAGGGGGGGAGGCTGAGGGCTCGGGACGATGCTCACATGGAGTTGTTGTAGTTGGACACCAGCCCGGGGGCTTCACCGCGGGTGGGGTACTGGAAGCAGGGGTTGTTGGCGTTGCAGAAGATCCCCAGGATCCACGGTAGGACTCCAGCGGAGGGCATGGCCTTGTTGGGGAAGTGGCCTGAAACCAGCGGCCCCCATGGGAGGAAGGTAGAGGCGTTAAGGCGTGAAGGGCCCTTGTGTGGAGACACACACACCACTGAGGACGGGGCATGCTGCCTACATTCGTGTTGGCGGTACGCGGGATGGGCTCCCCTCAACCACACCAGCCCTATGAACAGCGTCACGGGCCACATGATCTCCATGAAGAACCGCCCCTGGAAGAGAAGCAGCCGTCAGCCTCGGACCCCGTAGCATGTCTCAGCGGGGATTCAAATGCTTTCCTTTACCTGCTGTCTAAAAGCCGTGTTTGAGAAGAGGAACGCAGTTAGCCTAGTTAGAGATACTGTTTATCTACAGAACATTTAGAGTAATGTCGGTAAAATTCTGATTTAGATCTTCTGTATGTACATTTGAAATAATCCGATTTCTGACGCTAGTCCATACATAATAATCAGTCCTAAAATGAGATTATTAAGGCGTCTCCTTTTTGTCTTTTTGACCATGCATGTATCTGGAGCTAAGCATGCAGGCCCGACCAAACCTATGATTGATCGGATTGCTGAGTATAATTCACCACAACTTCAAATCACGGTTCAAACAGCATTATCAGTGATCTTTGTCCTATTCACTATTCAAGACAAGGAAAAAGATCACCTTCTGTCTCTTGCGAATGGTCCAGTTCTTCCACAGGAGGAGCTTCACCTGGTACCCCATGGCTCGTCCCTCTTCACCCCCCAAAGAGGGATCACCACCGCACCAAAGACTTGCATCCAATGCCCCCCTGCAGCGTTCAAAGGCTCTGTGAATGACTCTTCCACCTCCCCTTGGTGTGGAGGGGCTTCCAAGGCTCTGTGAAGCCCCTCCACACCTCCCCCTGGGTCTAGGCCAGTGGCTGGTTTTGAATTTGAAGTCAACATTGTTGAGTGAAATCATTTTGGTAACCAAATCCTGCTCCAACATGGCGGCTGCTCATCTGTGATGATTGTTTTGGCGGTCACTGCGATTCTGAACACGGCCAATCCTGTCATTAGCCTATTACAATAAGGAAGTGAAAGTATATAGCTTTCACCTGAAAACAGTGACACTAGGCTAGGTTTACAAGAGGCGCGTCTGACGCCAGGTGATGCTGAAGCAGGTTGTTATACAATGAACAAATGTGAAATGTGAATGCAGATCACAGTCTTGTGGCTGGCATGGAGCCATACTTCACCTGGTAAAACTTTAGACCACAGATGCACATTATAAAAATACATCATGTTGGTGTTCATAGCTAAATAACGATTTACTGATCATATTTCGTATCGTACAATATACTATCAAACATTGTGATCATCTCTGCTAAATATGAGCGACGTGGGAGTGTCCTGGGACATTATCCATGACTGCGTCTCATGTCGCCAGCCACACAACCCCGTCACATTGCGTAAAAGAAGACATTGAGCATCTGCACACGGATGGATATGAAGATCTTACCTCAGAGGAACTCAGTGATCGCTGCTGTAATGGTCCATAACATACATCGCTGCCTGTAGTGACACAGGCTCCCCCTAGCCCGTCTGCATGCCCAGACCGTGTGAATAGTTAAGCAGATTGGTTTAATCTTTCTCTAAATCCAACAACCGGCTGCTTTGAATGGCGCATACCACCTGCAGAACCCCGCAGGTTATGGATCACTGCTATACATTAGTAAAACTAAATATATCTTATAAGTTATATACCGTATATCTTAGTTACAAGATATTGAGGGCGAAAAAAATTAACAATTGCCACTGTTTGAGGTTGACACATTTTTTAATAACTTACAAAAAGGCGTTTGCTTTTATGTACCTAATTTGCATTTCAAACAAAACGTAATTAAACATGTGTGCCAACCGAGCAGATTTCCATGAAAAACAGATACCATTTGACATGACACACACACACACACACATATCTCTATATAGTGATCACCTGGTGAGATTATGGATATTGATACAATTCAAATGGTCTTGGGGAGAAACCACTTTGGCTTTTGACACATTAAAAAGAGATATGTTCTCATATTTAAACGAGCAAAAAAAATCTTATCATGAAACGGATCTCGATTTCTAAAAGCTATTTTTTCATTTTACGGTCAACTATATATAAAATAAAGTGACGCGCACCTCTCCAACTTGTGGCATGTCACCCTTGCGAACGTCACTCGGGACAACGTACTGTAACATCAACAGATTATATTGCTTCATACACAAGTTCTCACTGAAATGATTGGATAAAAAGTAGCGCAGTATAAACATTTGTTTGACCCCAAGTAGAATTGGTTTTTGTTTAAAAGATAAAAGAGGATCAGCCAAGCGAAGTGGCTAACGTCGCTGTAACAGTTGAAATCATACTTTTTTGGTATACATGAACAATTCACACAAAACGACCGATGAAGAATACAAAAAAATAGTTAAGTCAAATGTAATTGCACTTCTTTTAAAAAACAATGAGGGTTATAAATATTGTCTGGCTATGGGCCAGCAAGTAGTAAGCTTAGTGATGACGGGTCAATCAAATGTCTGTTTGACGGTGAGCTGAAGCAAATGTTTAATAAGTGCATTCTGTTTTGCCTTTCGGGAAGTGGTATGACTATATATATATATATATATATATATATATATATACCCGGTATATAATAACTAAACAAATGCTTCCACCCATATCTTTCTTGTCAGTCTTCAGTCCTTTTGTTTTCCTCTTATACAATATATGGCACAGAATACCCCCCCCCCCTGGGAGGACCCCGCCCCTAAAGCCCCAACGGGCCTAATGCCCTACTGGCTAATGTGAGCGCCAAGGGAGAGGGGCCCGATGGCCGCTGGGTGAACCAGGCCCATTGGGCCCCTGACCCCTAGGCCTTCATACAAAGTGGGCCTCGCGGTGCTCCACCTCCTGGAGCCGCCGGGGCCGGAGTCTCTGGTACAGGGGCCGCGCCTGGCCCTGGCCCAGCTCCTCAGGGCTTGAGCTGGAGGAGGAGCGGGACTCCTGCTCTGCCTCCTCCTCCTCCTCCTCCTCTTCCTTCCTCCTCCTCCTCCTGGGGCTCATCCACCGACACCTCGATCTCAATCCCCAGCTCCTCTTCGTCCTCGTCGTCCTCCTCTTCTTCTGCGCTGTGGGCCTGTGAAGAGCTCTCCAGCACCTTGGCGCGGGCTCCGGTAGAGGGGGGTTTGTAGAAGGTCCCCGGCGGGGGCCTGAGGGTCCGGGGGGCCCTGAAGGGGGCGGCCCCCAGGCTCTGCTCGTCCACATTGTCCTCCCTCCTCAGAGTCCTGCCGGGCCTTACGGCCACGGCGTACTGCCGGCCGGGGCCCCCCAGGGGGCCGGCGGCGAGGCACACGGGGGGCCCCGAGGCGGGCAGCACCAGGCCCTCGGCCGGCGGGGAGCCACAGGCCGGGGCCCCTGTGGTAGTCCTGGGGGCCCCGTCGCCGTGCTGCTGCTTGTACTGCCGGTCCCAGGTGCGGCGCAGCGTGTGTGTGTCGATGAGCGTACTGCGGTACCGCGAGCTGGCCCGGGACTTGGGGCCCTCGAGGTCCCCGCGTGGCTCCTCCTCTTCCTCCTCCTCCTCTTCCTCCTCCTCCTCTTCCTCCTCCTCCTCCTCCATGGGGCCCGGCCCCGTCTCCAGGCCCGCCGCGCTCGGGGGCCCGTGCCTGTGGTCCAGGTGGGAGTGCGAGGCTGGCGGCGGCGGTGGCGCCCGGTCCACGGGCACGCTGGCGGGCCGGGAGTAGACCTTGTTGCGCGTGTGGCGCAGCTGGACGCGGGACACGCCCCCGTGGCTGGAGCGGCTGAGGCTGGCGGGGCGTGGGCGGGAGACGCCCGGCAGCGCCATCCCGTTGACCGAGTCTGTGCAGTCGGTGTCTGGAGCTGCGGGGAGAGGAGAGAGGCATGAGGCTGGTGGACTGATGAACACGCCATCCACTCAATAGGGGCTTAGTGCTCCAATGGGGTCAGATGTTCTCTGATCAACTAAAGGAAGGATGGAATTAAGTGTTAGTTTCTGATCCATGCAGACGCACACGCACACGCGCACATTCAGATTCAGATTCAGAATACTTTATTGATCCCCGGGGGGAAATTCTTTTCGTTCCAATGCTCCGTGCAAAGTAGAAATGGAAACAAGCGATAAAGATGAATGTAAATAGAAATAAAAATTAAGTAAAGATTCAAATAAAATACAATTAAAATAAAATCTAAAGTAGCCAATAAATTACAAATAAATAATAAACAGTCAAGTAAACAATCTGAAATACAATCTGAAATATATACAATGTACAATGAGGTTGTTATGGCATTATAGATCAAATGAACATAAATAGTTATCTTGTTTGTTTTTGTTTTTAAATAAGAGAGAGGAGTTATACAGTTGAATGGCCACAGGTAAGAAGGACCATGCATACACACACACACACACACGCGCATAAGCAGAGGATCTAGTGTTTCCAGCACTGACCAGGTTCAAAGTCGGCCCTGTCTGTCCTGTCCAGGCCCGGCGTGGTCTCCTTGACCTCGGCCAACAGATGGGAGGAGGGGATGATGGAGGAATGCCTCTTATACACCTTGGAGCTCTGCTGTAATGGGGAGACAACGCAGAGAACGACATACACACACTGAGCCTTGGTGGACATTCTTTATTTAACCATTACCTTCTAGTTAGCCGCAGTTATTATGCATTATGGAATATTAAAAAGTAAGAAAACAACTGTACTGTTGGTTATTGATTGATTATACTATAGTTTTGACGGCCATACCACCCTGATCACGCCCGATCTCGTCTTGATCTCGGAAGCTAAGCAGGGTCGGGCCTGGTTAGTACTTGGATGGGAGACCGCCTGGGAAAAACCAGGTGCTGTATGCTATGAGTGCTCTGCGTCTGCGAGATACCGTCCCCAGCTATGGGTAAATAGTGGGTAGATGGGACCCAGCCTTGAAAGGCAACCCATCTAGGAGAAGGCTACTTCAAACAATAAACCAAAGATGTTGCTCGCGTCTCTTCCGATCCTCACAAGGGAAACGAACAAAGGGCTGATAAGGCTATAATGACTGAAACGGCCAGAGTAGGATAGTGAGGAGTTGCGCCCCACAGTCCTTAATTAGCATTGTAAAGTCTAACAATGGAGAAACCAGCTGGAGACAACGTTGGACGACTCGTCTGAGGACGACATAGAGAGAGATAGTTCCATGATGAATCCTACTTTATGGAGCACTAATCTAGCTCTGCAATAAAACAAACCTTTTGCAGTTTCAGCATACAACGGAAACTGCAAAACGAATGTTTGGTAGCTAGCATTTCCAATGAACAATTAAAATGTCTAATTGTTCATACTATGTGTATTAATGTTCAGTATTCTCTATATTCATTGTAAAGATGTGTCTTTTAGCGTATGCAGCACTGGGACATAAGCAACAACGTCCAACCATCCTAAAAACAAACCTCCTTGATGTCCCCCAGGGACTTGGAGTGCCGGCTCAGCTGCTGAAGCTTGAGGCGGGGCTGGGCCGCGCCTCCACCTCCTCCTCCTCCACCTCCACCTCCACTCCCGCCCGGCAGGGGGCTGAGGGGCGTGTCGAAGATCATCTGGTAGTGGCGGACCAGCAGCTCCACAATGAGGGCCTGGTAGGGGTAGTCCACCAGCGACGACAGGGACACCTCGGCGTCCGCCTGCCGCGGTTTGACCAGCGTGGGGCCGAAGATGATACCCAGGTTGCTGGCCGTCATCTTGTTCTCCTCGGCGCGCTCCGACACCCTGTGGAAGGAGAGCGGCGGGTTAGAAGGGGAGTCCAGTCGATGTTACGTCCAGGGTATCTGCAGGTTTCAGCAAGTCAAATTTAAGACTTTTTCAGACCTTTTTAATAACACCTTTAATGAATTTTAAGACCTAAAACTCGCGATGGTGGGCGTTGGCAACAGACGCGAGCCAACTTCGGAAACGGACGTCTTCCAGCCAACTGTCATTGAATTTGCCCCTACCCATTGTCGCAGACTAGCTAGCAAGCGCACAGATAATCGTTCATATATGCAGCTAGCAAGAAAGAAGCCTCTCTACATGTCCTTCCTGAAAAGTCACTCGAGAAAAATTAAAAAATATACAGTCCTGCTCCGACAAATTTAAGACCTTGAGTTACAGTATTTAAGACCAGCATATGACATTTGTAACAAATGTAAGACTTTTCAAGGCCTTCAATTTGGAAACATGAATTTAAGACTTTTTAAGACTTTTTAAGGATGCGCGGACACCCTGGTTACGTCTCATGCTACAGAGGTTTTAGGGTGGCAGTAGCTCAGGAGGGAAAAGCAGCTTTGACCAGTAACCGGAAGGTCGCTAGTTCCATCCCCAGCCTCTCCTATCTGAGTGTGTCGAGGTGTCCCTGAGCCAGACGCCTCACCCTGACTGCTCTTGACGAGCTGGCTGTCGCCCTGCGTGCTTGACACTGCCGTCGGGTGTGCGATGTGTGAACGAACGGTTGTAAGTTGCTTTGAATAAAAGCGTCAATGCTTTGTAACAGCAGATAAGAGCCGGTGAACACATGGGCCTCGACCGACGGTGTTAGATGAAGTCAATGCTGGTTCAATCCTCGACTCATCCTCCGGAAAGAGAGGTCCAATGATGCCACTATGAATGAGCAATTAATAAATCAGAGTGTGTGTTTCCACGGCGCGGCTCCCCCTGCCCACGCGGAGGGCGTACCTGTGCAGGTGCTGGATGATGAACTGCAGGGTCTTGTAGTAGGCGGTGGGGAGCTGCCGGAGGAGGTCCTTGATCTTGAAGAGGACCCGGTTGAGCTCCACGCTGACCTGCGGGGGGGGCGGGGGCAGAGACGAGGGGGTCTCCGCCGGGGGGGGGCTGTGCCGCGAGGCCTCCAGCTCCTCTATGATCACCGCCTGGCTCTCCTTGGCCAGGCCGATGAAGTCGTTGTAGTAGCGGAACAGGATGAGGGGCTCTGGGAGCTGGGGGGAGGGCGGGGGGGGGCGGGGGGGGGGCGCGGTGAGAACACGGACAACATGTTATCACGGGAGCTCCGATTGTCCGGCTCGTCGCACTAGCATCGTTAATGTCATTACTTAGCCAGATAAAGGAGATGATGTTTAATCTGTCTGTGTGCACGTGTGTGTGCGCACGGGGGGGGGGGGGATACATTTAAATCACACATTAAGATACAGATGCAGCTGAATGTATTTTGAGGGGGACCACGCCCTCACAACACAAGCAGCCGTCATGCTATAAAGCTTTCATCACTACTCCACACCCGCCTGATCCCGGCAGCATTAGTTACACAGTAGTAGTAGTAGTAGTAGTAGTAGTAGTAGTAGTAGTAGTAGTAGTAGTAGTAGTAGTAGTAGTGGTACACAGCAGCAGCCCACCTGTCTCAGGTAGAGCTTCAGCACGTTGCTGATGTCGTGGGGGTACAGGTCCGACAGCTCCACCAGGTCCTTGCCGTTCTCAAACGCCTGGCACAGCTTCTCCACGCGGGACTTGGCACCGTTCACCCGGTAGATCCCCTTCAGGGTAACCATGACGACAAGAGCAGTGAGTAGGAGTAGAGCTACAGCGACGGCGTCGCCCATCGGCTTCAACCCCACTCATTTGAATGATCCACCGGTGAAAGGATCCCTCCCTACCTTCAGGTTGAGCGCCCTGGCCTCGATCTCCGAGGTGCACTTCCTGATGATGAAGGGCACTCCGTCGGGGCTGTCCTTGGAGGCCTGCGTGAAGTCGATGCCAAACAGATGCAGTCGCCCCTGGAGCTTCTTGTGGCCACACTGGATGGCCAGAGTCTCCAGACACTTCTTATGGCAGGCCAAGGAGCACTGGGGCGGCACACAAACTTGAATCAGTCACCCACCGTTTTAACGCCAGAGTTTAAAATCTGATTTCTTTATAAATGTTGCAACAATTAATGCAGAAAAACCACTTGGTACGGATTTTACATTTTTGGCTGAGCCTGTCAATTAAGTGGTAAATATGCTATTGTTTCATTCTACCATTAAAACATTACCAGAAAACAACATAGAAATGTTTCGAAGTTTCGCCTTTATTAGTGATGAAGTGTTTAATTATAAGCTGAGGAAACAGATTGACGATTGACTTTGGGTGCTGGTCTAGAGATTGTTCAGGCTGAGACTGTAGTTTGGTGGACAGGCTTCAGTCAAATCATTTACGAGAATGAATCTCATGAATCAAATTTTGACAACTGCGAGTCCTTTACTGAAAGTGCCTTCCGTCGTACGGTAATGCTCGATGCATCTGATCTCAAACTTTCCAAAGGAAGTGAGTGAAACTGGATCTTGCTAGGGCAGAGTAGCGGGTGAGAACCGCAGGGCTTTGGGAAACAGGGACAGACCTCGGAAGACAAACAGAGATCCTTATTTTCCACTGCGTGTTGCCCAGACTGCAGTCTATTGGTGGAGGGGTCCCCTGGGGGGGGGGGGGGGGGGGGGGGGGTGCACAGGGCCAATCTAAACATCACTGCTCACTTTCTGTATCGCCGGGTTGGAGTGGGTGCTGGTGGATCTTTATTGATAAAGTTTTGCTTGAATCCAAGTGAATATGCACGCCGAGAGATGTTTGAGATGCAAATTCGATATTTACGCAGGAGAAAGCCAAAACAAACGACCGCTGTAGGCCAGACTCTCAGGCTACTTATTATTGCGTGTAAAAGTATCGTGAAGGTATCGTATCGACATCAGAAGGTATCGGTGTTCAGCTATCGGTATCGAAAATTTTCAAACGATACCCAACCCTAGTGCTGGTGGATCTTTTTGATAAAGTTTTGCTGAATCCAAGTGAATAAGCAGAGACATTCCAGAGAGCCAAAACACTCCGCTGTAGGCCAGACTCTCAGGCTACTATTTGCGTGTAGCTTGGTAGAATGGCACAGAAGTCTGTCAGCTATTCGTGAGTGCTATGTGCTGTGAGAATATCTCTTCTGGTAGAGTGCGCCCTCCCCGCATGAGACTATTTCATTTTTAGATGATGCCGGACTGTTGAGTGGTAGTACATGAAGGTAGGGGGAGCAGTGATGGATGGGGGGGGTTGTGGTATTTTTTTAAGTCTTGCTATCCGCTCCCTCTCCTCTTTACAACTCTCAAATCGTCCCCACAGCCCCGTTAAACTAAATGCAGACGCCCAACCGCTGTTCACCCTCTGATCCCTTAGTCAACGCTGGACTTACACTACTGTTCAAAAGTTCGGGGTAACTTAGAAATGTCGTTATTTTTTGAATGATGATAACATTAAATGAATCAGAAACACAGTCTAGACAGTGTTAAGGTGGTAAATCACTATTCTAGCTGGAAACGGCTGATTTTACTGGAATATCTACATAGGTGTATAGAGGCCCATTTCAGGCAACCGTCCCTCGAATGTTCTAATGGTACATTGTTGAGCTAATAGTGTTGAAAGGCTAATTGATGATTAGAAAACGTAAATTATGTTAGCCCTGCTGAAAACGGTTGAATAAAAGTCTGAGTTTTCATGGAAAACATGAAATTGTCTGGATGACCCCAAACCTTTGACCGGCAGTGTAAGTTCCCCGCTGGGCGCGCGCCCCCCGCCTCCCCCCAGGTGAACTAGGTCCACGCGGCTCACCTCCTCGCACTCGGCTCCGTGGAACACCACCAGGCTGTCACACTCGCGGCACTTGGACGGGGCGCGCAGCTTCCTGAGCTTGTGTGTCTGGGCCGCCTTGGACATCTGGGCGTTGCGGAAGGGCCCTGGGGAGTTGGCCATCTCCGTCCCCATGTCCATGTTCAGACCTGGAGGGGCCGCGCACGGTGGGGCCCCGGGACACAAGAAGGGCGGGAGGGGGGGGGGGGGAGAAGAGTTAGCTAGCTGTAAACGCCTCCCAGCGGTCAGCGGTCCACTGGGGGGCCGACACGCTCCCCGCCTCACCACAGCGTGGCTAACTGGGGCCAGAAGCATCTTTCATTTACAGTTACATTTAAGGCATTTAGCAGATGCTTTTATCCAAAGCGAAATGACAATAAGTACATTTGTCAGAATTTGTGATATCTTAAAGATCCCAGATGCAACCTTTGCCCTTTTTTACGTTTGCACCTTTCAGTCTTATTACCAGGAAAAAATGTACGTTATGTTGCCAGTAGAATACCTTTCTATTGACCCACCTTCTGTAGCCGCACTATGAACTACATGTCTCTGAGAGCCAAAAACGATTAAAGCTGATATACCTGGTATACCTCCCCCGGGGATTAGAGAACAAAAGACTGATTACTCTAACAGCCTTTGCAGACATCTACTCATGAGCCACACTTAACCGTCTCTGGAATTACAGAAGGCAATGGCCCAGTATGACTCAATGTTTCTATTCAACAGGAGCTCCTGATTTTAAGACATTCAGTGGCTCAACGCTCCTGCTGTCGCCGTCTGCCCTGACACATACAGACAATACACTTAAATAAGGCAGGGCTGCTTTTGGCATCGATAAATATGAAGGACACTCAAACGCAGTTGCATTGAAAGCGTAAACGGTGTAGGAACCAGATACTACAATGTAAACAGTGACGCTTCCTCCAATGGTGTCTACACTGCAGAGGAGCAAAATATCATAGAAGCATATTGCCAGATTTCCAACTGCATTTAGCCTTACTGGTGGGATTTCCACCTTCAAATCGAGAAAAAAAAGGAATAGTAATCAAACAAGGCAAACAACATGGGTCTAAACCAAATCTCTAGCAACCGCTCTCATAGGGGCGGGGACAGGGGCCCTCTCTGGTACAGGTAGTATATAACATGGAACTAAATCAATGGCGTCCCCAGCACCTACCGCTCTCATAGGGGGACAGGGGCTCCCTCTCGTCCAGGTCGTCTGCGGAGGACATGGTGCCCGTGGAGGGGGTCCGTGGGAGCCTCCTCTTGAAGTCCCCTGAACAGGACCACATGCACCAGTTAATCCTCATGGCCAGGCTACACAGCAGCAGCAGCACCAGCAGCGTGTAAAGGCCTAGTGTCGCTTGTTGCTATGCTGTCCCTGCATTGGCCCGTCACTCTCAATCTGACAGGACCCCACTTTATGGGATTGGCTTTAGGTGCTGTGGGGGTGTGGTCGGCTTGAAGTTGGTAATATGGAGGAGGGGGGGGGGGGGGGGGGGGTGATTGTTTCATCACTCAGATGAATGATTGTTTCATCACTCATTTTTCCATTGCCAATAATGCCATTCTACCAATCAGGGAGGACTTGCAAGGTCATGGAGGTCAAGTTCAGTTTGTGGTGGTCTGAAATGGAACAGTAGGGGGAGGGGTGGGGGGGCAGGGCTAACTTGGCCTTCGCTATCTGCCATTTTGAAACATCTATACATACTCAACAGTGAAACACCATAAGCCACCAACACGGAAAACAACTCCAAAAAGTGGAGTGATTAAACAGCTCTTGTTGACCGATTTCACCCCACTTTGAGTTTATTGGAGTATGTTCTTTTTCATATTGATGTACTTTTGACAATTTCAGTCTCGGAGCTCTCAAACGTCTCCTTCAATGAGACGGTTTGGTGGGTAGTCCCGTCACTATAACCCTTACAGAGAGATGGAGTAAAAGGAGAACTCAAAGATAGGAGTGAGAAAGAGACCATGACAAAAGGCCTCGCAAGAGGGGAACCCCCTTTTCAGTATGGCCGGGATTGCAATTGGTGCAGAGTGGACAGCTGTAGCATTGCAATAAAACATGTACAATAAGGTGACAACTAACATTAGCCGCAAGGAATGCAGCCATAGTGCAGGGGAATTAGCATAACAGAGGAGGGCAGGAATGGGAGACATTTAGATTCATGAAGATTAGCAAATGATCCATTGTGATACAACTGTGATCACATGCAGCTCATGTGATTGCAGAAGACACATGTAGCAATAATAACCTTATACTTACTAAAAACAACCACAGAAGTGCTTTTGATTAGATTGCGCCTTGTTTTTGAGATCCAAGTCGTTAACTTGGATGTCAAGTTACGGCGGGGGAATCTTGAAAAATAATTGTTTCTGTTCGGCGCCTTTAAAATCCTTGCCATGATAAACATGTCTTAACAACATTGTTTTTTTAAACCTTTTTTTTTTTTTTAAGTTTCATCCTTTTTATTGTAGAGTGAGTAAGACAATTAGGCATGGGAGATAAGGTGGCAGAGACGCAGCAGAGGATCATGGGCAGGAATCTAACATGTGGTAAGGACTGGGACTTAACGGTACGCGCTCTACCATCGGGGAGACCGATCTTAACAACACCGATGTACAACCACCAGCGAGAGTGATGCACACAGACACTCCCAACATTTTTGTGACCACTGTTGACTGCCAAGTTTGGAAGCGTGTGCTGCCGTATCTAACCCACATCTGTTGGAACACGATGGCTAGGATAACACTGCATTGAGACACTTTGGTACCATAGCAACTGGGATACACACACAAACACACAAATACCACCCTGCATACACTGCGGCTAAAAAGCGCTAGTTTATGTGGATGCGTGTATGTGTGTGTCATCACCAAGGTGGCCTTGTTTTTATAACACGGCTAGATATATCAAATCACAAACAGAACCCTCAACAAAGTGTTTTGCTATATGAAATGTTCACAGGTTTCCAGAAAACACCCTTGCTGCTTGACTGGGCGTGAGCACCAATCAAGCTTTTACCCCATAGTAAAGTCTGCTGGCCTTCTTGTATCTCTGGTACACACACTTTCACAGCAAAGCCATAAAACAAACAGCCTCCCGGCATGAAGGAGAGATAAGATGAAGATAACCGCACAAAGACCCTCAGACCTGGCATCCTGAATCTAGATATCAGCTACAACACAAGTCCCTTATCTCTAGAACAGAATGCCAACTGACCAACACTGAAACTCAATTAGGCAGTTTGGAGGCTGTGGTTTATGGTTTTGCATAGTCTCATTTTTCCATGCTGGTATCGGTTAGCACATTATGGGACATGCTTTGTGAAAGTCAAATCAGAATCTGAACGATTTTTAATTTATATATAGGCCTATAATATATTTTCAGATACAAGGAAGGGGACTCTGTGCAGCCTTAATGCCATAAACCCAAAGCATCATCTGATGTACTCTGACTGGAAAGGAACATGTTTGATACTTAGTGGTTTATAATGAAGCATTGGTCAGTAACTGACACAGTGGTTTATAATGAAGTACTGGTCAGTAACTACACTTAGTGGTTTATAATGAAGTACTGGTCAGTAACTGACACTTAGTGGTTTATAATGAAGCATTGGTCAGTAACTGACAGTGTTTTATAATGGAGTACTGGTCAGTATTTGATACTTAGTGGTTTATAATGAAGCATTGGTCAGTAACTGACACTTAGTGGTTTATAATGGAGTACTGGTCAGTAACTGACACTTAGTGGTTTATAATGAAGTACTGGTCAGTAACTGACACTTAGTGGTTTATAATGAAGTACTGGTCAGTATTTGATACACTTAGTGGTTTATAATGAAGTACTGGTCAGTATTTGACACTTAGTGGTTTATAATGAAGTACTGGTCAGTAACTGACACTTAGTGGTTTATAATGAAGTACTGGTCAGTATTTGATACTTAGTGGTTTATAATGAAGTACTGGTCAGTATTTGATACTTAGTGGTTTATAATGAAGTACTGGTCAGTATTTGACACTTAGTGGTTTATAATGAAGTACTGGTCAGTATTTGATACTTAGTGGTTTATAATGAAGTACTGGTCAGTATTTGATACTTAGTGGTTTATAATGAAGTACTGGTCAGTATTTGACACTTAGTGGTTTATAATGAAGTACTGGTCAGTATTTGACACTTAGTGGTCTATAATGAAGTACTGGTCAGTATTGGGGCCTTACCGGGGCTGGCGGTGGGGGAGTCCATGGAGCGGGACTCGCTGCTCCCTCCAGCGCTCTCCGAGTCGCTGCACATCCCTCCACCCTGACTGGCCGAGGCCCAGGGTCTGAACGGGCTCTGGATCCTCAGAGCTGTCCAAACAGAACCACGCTTAGAAAGAACCCGCCATTCTTCTTTGTGGATTAATCATTCGATTAAGTTTTGCTGATTCATTCGCTTGTAACAACACTGTTACAAGTTGTCACAAATAACAGCAACTGCCCTTTCTGAGTTCCCACAACCCCCGGAAAAAGTATTATGTATTTGATAACAGTCTGAGAGATGATTGCCCAAATATCTGTAAGTCTGGAGAAATAAGTAAGCAAACGTATTATCTGCTTCTGTCTTATTTATTCAATGCAAAAGACAAAACTAGAGATTGCAAGTCAGAGTTGTATAGCGATGTTCGGCAATGTCAAGTTTGGGCATTTGGATTAAGCTGGAGCTCCCTCTCTCCCCCTCTCCCCCTCTACCCCTCTACCCCTCTCTCGTCTCAAACATTACCATTGTCCTGTGATCAGTCTTAAATGCTCTGTTGAAACCCACTTCAATCCCCCATAAAAGTCTTGGCTAATGATCAATTGTTTATTTCCGACTAATATTCAGGCAGCTTTCCTTCCCTTCACCACAGAAGGTTACCACTTATCTAAACCCTTAACCCTGTGTCATGCTTTTCAAATACTGATCAATGAAGACCTAAGGGTTAAACAAAAACAATGGCTCTTGCCAACGACATGCTATCACCAAACAAAAGAGCTAGCTCCTTAGAGCCGCTGAGAGTCCCAGTATCAATCATGGTCAATATAGAGGGTGTAAAACACATTTGTTCACATTCCAGGGTACTTGCCCTCACATTGACACCAATTAAGGTTACAAATAGTCTTTTGTCCTCTTTTGTCCCATTTGTAATGATTTAGAATTAAAAACAGACAGCTAATAAAGAGAGCTTCTGAGGTGAGCTGAGGCTACTGTTGAAAGTATCCTGGTTCATCATCCATTGTGGGGAGCTCTCATCCTCAGGGTCAGAAAGGCCTGAGGGTGCCCACCTTGGATGTCTGTGCTGCTGTTGGAGCGGCACTCCGAGATCTTGGCGGGCCGAGCGTTGACGGGGCTGTCCACCTCGTCTGCACTGAGGCAGTCGGCGGGCCCGAACCCCGCAGGCGAGAGGTTGCAGTGAGAAGAATGGCTTCCGGTCAACGGTCGCTTGGAGAACACAGACCTGAGGGAGGAAATCCGACAACGTAAGGTCATAAGAAGAGACTCGCTGGTAGTCATGAGCAGCGAATGAGCGGTAAATAAAGTGGTGTTTGCTATCGGGTGGTTAAATGCATACATTGTTGTTTATTTGAGCAGCCTTACATAAGATATGGCTTTCAGGAAGGCAATGTTACAGAATTGTGGGCTCAAATCACAAACTAAATTAGAACTGTGTGCATGATAATAATTATAAGGAATCTTTTTCAACAAAATGAAGAATGATATTACCATACACCCCATAGTAAGATCAAAGTAGAACATAGAATCAGTCGAGTGTGAAAAGGTGCTTGTAAAGGTGTTTCATAACCCCTTCAATGCTTTGTAACATGGGGGCAAGATGAGAGTCCTTCTCACAATATATCTGACCCAGTGGTCTATAATAAACCATTCACAGACCAGTGTGTGTTCATTTCCTGACTCTCATGCTCCATTCTTTTGATCAGAAGCGATTAGGGTCGGCTGAGAGGTAAACGTTCTGAGAACAAAGCTTTCTCTTATGGCCACCTGCTTGGTGTGTGCGCGTGTGTGTGTTCATGCGCGTTTGTGTGCATGTGCAGTGCGTGTGTTTGTGATGCCTTGTCGACTGCAAGAAAAACTGAACAATAAAAAGGACAAAGAAAACCATTCTCTAGGCTACAACAGGGTTCACACATTACTGGGTCACAAAATTAGATGCCCTCTTAGAATTGCAACAATAAACTATAAACAAAAATAAACTTCTGAATGACTAGATAATTAGCTAGCCATTTAAATGGAGAAGATATTAAGACAACTTATGAATGACTAGATAATTAGCTATTTAAATGGAGAAGGTAATTATGATAAATGACTCATAAGTAAACCCTCAATAAAAAGCTGTTTAGTGAACCGATGATGTAGTGGTATATCCGTGCGCGTGTTGTTGAACCTGGTACGTGCACCACACGCTGGTGGAGCAACACGCCGCAGAGCCCACAGCTTGCCCCTCCCCGTGGTCTCCTCCACTGACCACCGCTTCCTCAGGAAGACCCCCAGCCCATGCTCACTGGGGGAGACCCTCTCCACAACAACACTGTTCCCCTCCGTCCTCCGACCCCATCAGACATCACCAGGGGCCCTTCTGCCTTTACTCTGCAAGCACCGAGGGCCCCGTGTGTGTTAGGGCCTGCGTGGGGTTGTCTGTGTGTGTTTGCGCGTGAGTGCATGCGTGTTGTGAGTGGCCTTTGTGTGTGTGTGCGTGTGAGTGCCTGGTGTGTGTGTGTGTGTGTGTGTGGTTGTGTGTGCGTGTGAGTGGCTGTGTGTGTGTGTGTGTGTGCATGTGTGTGGTTGTGTGTGCGTGTGAGTGCATTTGTGTTGTTGCGTGTGTGTGTGGGTGTACGTTTGAGTGCCTGGGTGTGCGTGTGCAAGCGTGTGGTTTTGTGTGCGTGTGTATGAGTACCATGTTGTTGTCTGCGTGCGTTCTTATGTGGTGCATGCATGTGGGCCTGCCTGCGTGCGTGCATGCGTGCGTGCGTGCGTGCGTGCGTGCGTGCACGTGCGTGCGTGCGTGCGTGCGTGCGTGCGTGCGTGCGTGCGTGCGTGCGTGCGTGCATGCGTACGTGTGTGTGTGTGTGCGTGCTTGTGTGTGTGTGTGGGCCTGCTTGTATAGCTCACCCTGTCTTGGGCTCAGAGGAGGCATCGGGGGCGGCGGGCAGGCTGCTGACGTACTGGACGTAGCGCTGGCCCGGCTCGTACAGCTTGGCCCGCTCACACAGGCTCTGGTGGTTGACCGGCAACGACACCACCTGGGCTTGCTGCAGCTGGAACCAGTTCACGGTCACCTGGGCGACCAGAGACACAAAACAACATCAGCCCACTGCGTATCCATTCACACGTCCACATAGACACTTGGGTTGGCAAACTGATTATGTTGAACTTGTTTCTGTCAATTAATTGATTGACAGCCTTGGCAACTGAGCACCAGCGTTGCCCGATATTTGCCGGCATTACACGGGAAAGGATGACAACATCTGCCCTAATGGCTGCTCTGAAGGGGCAGGTCTAACAGTACAGGTGTTCTGCTGAACGGACAACAAAATTGGCTCCTCTCCCTGCAGGTAGGAGCCAATCAGGTCCTAGATCAGCTCTTTAGCTCTTTGAGCCCCGAATACCGTCGGTTGAGTGGTGCAAGAGTCGTCCAGGGGTCACCGTGGTGCCCCCCGGGGGTTGAAGGGGTCCTTGGAGAACAGGGACTGGACTCACGGCCTTGAGGGTGAGGTCACACTGGAAGACCATCTCCCGCAGCTGGCTGAGGATCAGGCTCTTGGTGGCGGCCATGTCGGCCCTCTTCACGCCAGACGTCCATCTGACACGCCCTGCAGTGTTCCCGGGCCTCCTCCGCCTGACGCACACAGGGGAGAGGACTCAGTAACACCAACAGACGGACACACAGCCACATGCTGGACGTTGTCGGATAGATGTGTGTGTCTCTGGCCTGTTACCCTCTGCAGCGCCTCCTCCTCCAGCCTCCTCTTCTTGTCCAGCTTGGCCCCCACGGGGCCCCCGGGGCCCGCGGCCCCGCCCTGCTGCAGGGGCAGCTGCTGCTGCTGCAGCTCCTCCTCCGCGCGGCCTGTGGAGGCGCGGGCCTTCTGGTGCTCCTCCTGCCGCTGGGCCCGCAGGAGGCGCGCCTTTCTCAGGGCGCTGTCCGCATCGTGCTGCACACACACACACACACACACACACACACACACACACACACACACACACACACACACACCTTAATTCTCATTGTTCTACACTTACCTACTCCTTACTTATCCTTACTACTGATGCATGTATGACTTTGCACAAATACAAGCTGTATACATTGATGTGTATGCCTGTATATACATTTTATATACATACATAGAATGTTCATAAATGTATCTGTATGCCATCTATTCCTCCGTAAAGAGAAAAAGGAAAACATCCCCTAAATAAAGCATTATGAAGTATTAACTATCTATCCCTTGGGGAGAGAATAAGCTGACCTGCAGTAGCCTTGTGTGGCAACAAACGATCCAAAAGCAGGCACTCCTCCTGCTACGATATCAGTTCAAATGAATTCAGCGGAACATTCCTTCTGACCCGGGACAGCCCATTGGGGTTTGTAGTGTCAACAGAACCTGGCATTACTGAAGACCCTGATCCACCATGAACCATTCGTACCACAATGTCTCAGGCGCAAATGTGAAGCCTGGAGCTTGGCATCATTTGAATCGGTCACAGTGCGATTACAGCCCAGCGCTCCAGCTCATCTACAAATGAATGAGCAGGAAACATAAAAGCAGCAAAGAATTTTGGGATGGCCGAGTCAAATTACGACGCTTAAGGCCTGGAGAACGCTCTTCATGAATCCAACAGCCTCAAACGTCGGGGAACAAAAGTCCCTTAAATGCACCTCAATACTCGTTTATAATTATTTATCCTGTAGTTCTGCTGAAGGGCAACTGAAGTACTGGGCCGTGGAGTGTCATTGAATTTTTACAAATGGCCTCTGCGGGTTTGCTGAGTTTCTCTTAATTACATTTTACATTCAGGGCATTTAGCAGATTATTTTATCCAAAGCGACTTACAATAAGTACATATTGTCAGTAGAAAAAGAAACAACAATATGTCGCTGATGGTACAATAAGGAGGTTTATAGAACCAAGTGCCCCGGCACTAACCATCACTAGGTTAACCCAAAGATAGCCAAGATAAGGCGCTACACAACTAACTTCTATAACTAAGTACGACGTACAATAAGTGCGTACATTACGTGTAAGGACGTACGACGTACAATAAGTGAGTACATTAACGTGAAAGGACGTACGACGTACAATAAGTGAGAGGGGTCTGAGGGGGTGGCTACGCTTATTAACGATAAACTTCAAATGGGGTAGAGCTTGATCTTTCCAAATGTGACGTTTAACCTACCATTCTCTTCTGCTCCCTCTGCCAATGCTCCTTCACCTCTTTCCGCAGTTTGTCCAGCTCAGACTTTCGGGTCTGCAGAGGCTACAATGGACACACACACACACACACACACACACACACACACACACACACACACACACACACACACACACACACACACACACACACACACACACACACACACACACACACACACACACACACACACACAGGGTAAGTGTTTGATTGGAGGTAGCGGTTGAGTGTCAACTCAAGAAAGAGAACAGGTGCAGCGAGCTGGAGGTGTGACGCGAAGGAAGGACCCACCAAGACAAACTTGTTGCTTTGGAGTATGGCCGCAGTGTGAAGCAGCAGCTGGCTGTACTCAATGTCGTTTCTGAACGCCGACATGTAGATCTCGCGGAAGGCCATGAACTCCTTGGAAAAGAAGAACTAAAAAGTCAGACCACTGTCCATTGACTGGACGATAAACTGAACTGAATTTGCTGAACAATCACCTGTTGACTCGCGAGGTTCTTTGCCGATTCGGCCATTTTGGCGTAACTTTTGGCACACTCAATGTCTGTGAACAGAGAATAAAGTGTGAGGATGAACTGAACGTGTAGAGTCCAGCCCTGTAAACACTCCTCTCAAACAAATCTGGGTTTTACAATAAGTAACGCTTTAGAAGTAGTTCAATAGATAAAATGACCATTGCAAAGCAAATACAATAATATGACAAAGGAAATTGTCATACGATTACGATGGGAATAGACCATTAAAGTGTCATATTTGTGTGTAAAGACATTCATATATATATATATATATATATATATATATATATATATATATATATAATATATATTATTATATATATATATATAAAGGCGTACCACTCGTCATCATCAGTGTGCCTATGAGGGGTTGGCAAACATAACCAGTCTTGTCTACCCATTACCAGACCGTGAAGCGTACCACGATGCAAGCAAAACAACACTCTCACAACAGTTTAAGTGTTGGGATTGACGACACATTGAGGACGGCTGCATTCTCCAGCTGTCAGACAGCAGACACAAGTAGATCACGGGCCTGTGTAGACTTGTTGAGTGACTCAGACCATGAATTAAGCAATGAAGTAAAAGGAGTCACAGCATCGCGCAACAGCAGGACAACATGCTAGACCGTAGACAGCAGGTGATCTTATTTAAGCCCTAGAAGCACAAGTTGGCTTGGACCTGGTACGCTTTCGAATGCATTCGTCAACAGAATAATGTTAAGCAACTTTTACTAATAGACCAAACAATTACACCCGCAAGTACGTTTGCATGCAAGTCAGATAGTATGTTGTTGACATAGTCAAATGTAACCAAAAAGCAATCATGAGATCATACATCTAATAAAGTCCATTGTTTAATATTATACAACTCATAAGATGAGCCTTTTTCCCCCCATCTTGGTTCAGGCCTGAATTTTTCTTCAATACACTTTAGAAGAAATACCATCCAAACCAGCAAAAGGGCACATTTTCATCTTTATCTGACTGTATTAAAATGAGGTGCATCTATTCTCATGTCATAAAAATCGATACATAGCATTGTCCCAGATTATTACTGCAAATCTTAAGGACTAATGCTGGATGACGCGAATGACTCTGTAAACTACATGACACACTACGTGTGTCACATTCCTTGTTGATTCATCTGCTTGAAATTACAACCTACACATCCTACTACCATGTTCTGCTTGCTCAAAGCTTACTCAAGCATCATGTGTCGCACTACACGTGCGCTGCAAATAAATCATCCCTTGAAGGAGGAAGAGGCCTCTTTCCAGCGCTTCTCCTCGTGGGGTATGGGGAACGTTTGTTCGGGTCAGGGGTCGGAAAACGTGTCAATCCGCCGCCCCAGACGCCCACGACGGCCACCCAACCAGACTACACCAAGCCTGGCCGGGTACCAGCTGGGACGGGACCGGGGGACGGGACCGGGGGACTCACCCATGCCGAGCCGCCTCTCCACCCAGACCAGCAGCTCCTTGGTGTACTTGGACCAAGCCTTGGCATAGAGCAGCGCCGACTCCACGCCCGAGTCGCTGCGCTGCAGCGCGGCGTCCACCTCCCCGGGCTGCGCCGGGGACAGCGACGAGGGCGCCGGGGGGGAGGGTCCTGTGAGGGCCAGAGAGGAGACCCCCAGGGGGGGGGGGGGCGTGAGGAAAGAGATGAGCCCGACATTTTGACCTCGGCGACCACACTAAGTGTGGGATGTGTGCTAATGCTAGTTTCGCTAAGCAGGCCTGATAAGAGGGTTGAGTGACTGCATTATATGTGAGCGGGATTGGACAGTAGCCAACGACGTCAGCCTCCATGACACACACCTCCTCTTATCCACTTCTGCTTTTATCTTCTTGCTCTTAAGTGCTCTTAATATTTCATGGGCTATTAAGTCCTTCAGAGTGACCAGGAAGTAAGCAGAAGGTGTAATCCACCAGTGTGTGTTGCAACTTGCTATGGTTCAGTACTATTTCGTGTTTAAGGAGGCCTGATCTTACCCGTTGGATCATCTTTCTCTGGACCGGATCCTCCAGATTCCACAGAGAGGTTCTCAAAAGACTAGAGAACAGGAATGAAACAGTTAACCCTCTATGGCAACCAAGGGGGGGGACAATCCCAGGGTTGGCTCACGCATAAGCGCTATACTGACTTTCTCTTTTGAGACCTAACCACAATGGGAAATAATGAGCTACGAAACTATTTGCTGAGCCCAAAGATGGCTCACACCCTACTGTCTATGTTCTTATTCGTAGAGGGAAGAGAGAAAAACCTCTGGTTACACTTAAAGTCCACAGTACATAACTGTAAACACGCTTAAAACCAGTGGCTGTGTGTGAGCGTCTGCTGTAGCTTCAACCTGACATGTAGGAGTTGTAGAGGAGTTAGACCTCACGCTGGCAAACTAACTGTTTGACCTGCGATGCTTTTGAGTGCAACCGTCTACAGAATAATGTTAAGTAACTTTAAGTGGCAAAAAAACACCAACGGATAGACCAAACAATTACACCTACAAATACGTTAGCATGTGAAGCTTTTAGTATGTTGTTGACGTAATCAAATAGGACAAAAAAGGCAATCATGTGATCATACATCTAATAAAGATTAGATCAATTCTCTCATAAATGACAAACGAGGTGAGTCTTTTTCCACCATCCTGGTTCGGAGCTGAATTTTTTCCGCAATTCATTTTTTTGTCAGAGTTGTAGACGAGCTAGATCTCAAGGGCAAACTAACCCGGGTCCTCTTCGTCAGGGCGAGCCCCAACGCAGCGCCGCTCTCTACATCTCCCATAAGGAAGTCAGACACCCTGGAGACACAGGACAGGAGCCAGGAGGAGGGCAGAAAGGTTCTCAGTGAGGGGGGAAACAGAGGCACTTAATGACCGATAGGTGTACGCAACAAGCAACAATCAGCACAAGCACACGCGCATGCAGTGGGAACCAGGCCACACAACAAGTCGTTAATACAGGCCGGGAATTTGGTGCTATATTTATATTGGATGAAACTTGGCGACACATTTAGTGTAGGAGGAAAGCAAGGTGCAAGCGTCCGGGTGGTTTCGGTGGTGTGGGCAAGTCAAGACTGGCTGGGGGGTGTAATGTGGTCGCTGAGATCACTGTCTGTACTCACACATTGCCAAAAGTGAATGCCAATGTGTCGATAGCCGTGTAGATCTCGCCAAACAGCTTCCTCTTGTTGTCGTTATTAACCTCCTTGAAGTTCACACCTAGAGCGAGAGAGGGAGCGAGATAGAGCGAGCGAGAGCGAGAGAGAGAGAGAGAGAGAGAGAGAGGAGAGCGAAAGAGAGCGAGAGAGAGCCAAATATATTTTAACCACAGAGGAATAAAAAAAAATCTCTTCAGAACATTCTGTACTGTTTTGGGAGAACATGTTGGTAGGCCAAACTGAACATTTTTCCTTACGAGACATTGACTAAACACATCAATGAAAAATCCTTTCACAATTAATTACTAAACATTGACCAACAAATCCTTACTACCTCCACAATGACCCTAACCCTATGCTTCCAAAATGGAGGCATTCATTGCGATGTGACGTCACTATATCCTAATGACCCATAACCATCATGTAGAAACAGGAGACACTTGGCTATAAAGTGCGGGGTGCCATGGTAAGCTTAATCAATTGGATTCTCTAAGTGTTGAGGCCCCTTTACATACAGTATAAACATCTCCAAATAAATCGTAAAATAATAACAAATGGCCATAAATAGGGAAACTGCATCAGTTTCCCCAGAGTTTAAACATGGTGTTGAATGAGACGGTAAACAGCCAACCAAAACAACAACGTAAATATAATGAAATCAGCCATCAAAATAAACTTCCTGCCATGGCCAGGGAAGAGGGAAAATAAACTTGCTTAGTGGCCAGGAAAGCAAGTGCCAAGAAATAACCCCAAGTGACGTCAGCGTCAGTTCCTGGGCTTCCGTGATCCCATTATTCTTCAGAAATCCGTTTTTCTGAGCTTTGTCAGAAAAAAAAAAATGGAATACGCCTCAATGTAAATGGAGGCTGTCCTCCATGTTCCTCGAGATATACATAATTTTGGTGAAACAAAATCAAACACAAAGGTTTTGTTTAAATGAATGGTCGGATTTGTTGTCGAAAAACACAAGTATTCCAGTACAGGAAGTACATTTTGAGCAGAACAGAATTGGCCGAAATACCTTCCTCTATCTTTAACATAAAATGTTTTTCAAATGGTAAGAGGGTGACATGTACAAACACATAATATACAACTTACCCAAAACCAAGACCGTATCCCCTGGCCTCATGAAAAGGGAACTTCAGAGTAGCATACAATAATAGACCAACAAAAACTGAAAAGTCCAAAGTAGTGTTGAGCACACCAAAATGGAAACCTATGATAAAACAACCGCAGTCAAAAGTTCAGGTTTGAAGTACATACCTAAAATAAAACTAAATAAAATAAAAAGGGCCCAGGTAGATTGTTGGCATTAAAGGCGGTCCAACGCCAGATATTCAGGACATCCTAGATTGACCAGCGCTGCTTAAAAATCCAAGAACTAATGAGTCCAGATCTGTTGGTCTTGTGACCCCCTCCCCCCAGCACTACAACTACTACCACCCCCCCCCCACCCACCCACCCCCCCACCCCCCCAACAGGACATCCTGAGCCTTGGTGGAACACAATGCCAGCACTCGCACGGGCCTCGACCAGCAGCTCCCCGACGTGGAAGTTACATCACCCGGGAAAAATGGCATTGTGTTGTGTGTGTGTGTTGGGACGAGCAGGTTGGAGGTGAAGGGGGGGTGGATGGAGGGAGAGGGTTGGGGTTGACAACAGAAACACGCACACATACACATACCACATACACACACACACACACACACACACACACACACACACACACACACACACACACACACACACACACACACACACACAACACACACATGAACATCATACATACACCGCGACGCATCACAGACTGGAGGAGCGTAAGTTGAAGGGGAAAAAGTAATGTCAAAATTAAAAGTCTTTATAGTGTAGGGTACCAGAATGCTGTGATGCATGAGCAGGGGGACTTGATTCGCCAACCCCCCCTGAGCGGGGACTTGATTCGCCAACCCCCCTGAGTGGACTCTGAGGCCGGGGCCACTGGCCTGACAGCACTGCTGCTTGCCCTCGCTTGGCAAGGCTTTGAAAAAGTCTCTACTAGGATCCGATACTAAAAGGTAACAAGAATAGAAAAATGACTATATGGTCTGATGTGCCTGTACATTCAATGCCGTTACCAATTGTGATTTAAATTCATCTACTGCGGATTAATAATATTTTTATATTGTTTTTAAGCAAATTCAGCATTCACAGTATAGTTCCAGTTGGTTGTGCCATTATTTGTACTTTTGCATTCTACAGTCAACACCCTGAAATTGTCCACTTCCAGGAAGTGCACTTAAAAGGGGACATCATTGGATAACCGGACGCCTACTCCCGTTTGTATACACAATCTACCTCCTTCGTGTGCGACTGGAAACACAACACAAACTAATCTCCCAGGTATTGGCGCTAACCTCTTGCACAAGGGGGGGCTATATTCCGGTCATTTTAAAACACTGTAGTAACACACACACACACACACACACACACACACACACACACACACACACACACACACACACACACACACACACACACACACACACACACACACAGACAGACAGAGACACAGTGACAGAGCAAACACACACAAGACAGGACGAGAGCACAGACAGAGAGAGAGAGAGAGAGAGAGAGAGAGAGAGAGAGAGAGAGAGAGAGAGAGAGAGAGAGAGAGAGAGAGAGAGAGAGAGAGAGAGAGAGAGAGAGAGAGAGAGAGAGAGAGAGAGAGAGAGAGAGAGAGAGAGAGAGAGACAGAGAGAGAGAGAGAGAGAGAGAGAGGTGTACAGTTCAATGTACACATGCCGTTGTACAAGGTGCTTAAAATGATAAATGACAATAGCAAATTTCTTGCATTATGTACACTTAAAATAAATAAATTTGAAGTCGCTTTGAAGAATGAAATACAGTATTTATGTCAGAATAGAACATTACCCATCATTATGAAGAACAAAAGGAGGAGAGAGTGCAGTGCAAACATTACACTGGACTGAAAAAAAACAATCCGACCAATGTCTATGAAACGTAGAGCAGCAGACGCCTAGTATCACGTTTCACTAGAGCGTCAGCTAAGGCATCCGTATGATTAATAACAGTGGTGTGAATAATATGTGATGAACGTAGCGCAGCAGCGTTGGACATTCATCACCCCCGCACTAACATGAGCTCAACAATGAACCTTAGGTTGAGCTGTTCCATCATACGGCTCAAATTCAGAAGATGAAAGCTGATGTCAATGTCGGGGTCTTAAATCAACATGCAAAGACTGGGGAGGGCTGAAGCCTTTTGCTTAAGAAAAGCATTAATATGATTACTTTTGAAGCACCTTATGCAATGCATTACAAATTAATATCACAGGTTTGATGCATTTTTCAGTATGTCGCCATTAAAGAAAACCATCTCTTCTGTAGCTGATTCTATTTCATTTCCTATGTAACAATAAAGCAATATTATACAAGTTAGATTTGAAAGGTCATAAGAAATCCCCATTATTTATCATTTGCGCATTGCTATTCAACCACGCTGTTTTACTACAATGGTTGACTTTCAAACATAAAGCCCTTTTCTCATGGTTTAGTCCATATCATCATACAGAATAAAAGCTACACATTCAACTAGCTATAGTATATCTGTCGGCCTGGGGCCAGATATGATTATAATAGTATAATTCTGCTTCATTCTTCTTTGTTTGACGGGATGGGAGATACAGGACAAAGCCATAGCATGGTGGTCAAGACGTAGCCCCCAGGTGGTCACTCGCTGTATTACACCCCAATAGACAAGAATGGTTGGCTTAGCTCTCCAGCAAATTGCAATAACATTGAAGATCTACGGGCAGTACTCATGAATAGTGAACATCTTGGGCTGTGGATCATTCAATGGCGTGAAAGAGACTCATTATTTAGATAGAAACAAGGTATACTCAGAGAGAACCATTATTATCAAAGTTAAGAATTGACATGCGTGGCAGATTTTAAGTTCATTGAAATACAGACAGACGGGCAGAAATAGCTCCGAAATTGCCTGGCATCAGTCAGTCAGTCTGTCTGGACGCCTGGAGGCGAGTGTCTGAGAGTGGGGCTGCTCACCTTTGACCCTGGAGATGACGATGCCAGCCGCGCTGAGGATGTCCACGGAGTTGAGGCTCTGGTGTTTGCCGATGACCGTCTTCAGGACGCAGAGCAGCTGGCCCAGGCGCTCGTGGACCGCCTGGTGGAGGCAGTCCTGGTGCTCTGGAGAAAGAGGGCACGTGGCGTTACAGAGCGGACCACACTGCGATGAGACATGATCCACAGAGGTATGGGCTCAATAACAGATATCCCCACAGGTCCCCTTGGTGTCTGATATTAAGACCACACCGATACTACAATCCAGCCTCACTCCCTGGTCTCCTTAGATGAAAGCAGGACTACAATAAAAGTCGTATTAAGAGCTCCTAGCCCAAATCCTAATTAACATATAAATACATCCATGAGCCTAAAGAAAGTGTGCCATTCAGTTGAAAATATTCAAACAAACACATTTCTGTGATTACAATGAGGCAAACCAACAATAACACTGTTTAGGTTGGGGTAAGTTGGGGCTTTAACAGTAGTGGTTGGTACTCCTAATACCAAGCGATCATATCACATATCCTCCCATCACAATAAGCCGTCGCATTACGGAAGCAAAGACATTCAATGAATGCCTTAAAAACGGGCTTTAAATAAGGGGTTTCCATGGCGCCATGTTTGACCACATCATACTTGGGCCAACCAACAGTGCTGTAGTGCCCAAGTCAGGCCCCTAGATCAGCAGATGACGAAGCCTTCAACATACTTACTCAAAGCCCTCAAATAGGGTCTAAAAACTGCCAACTAAATACTTAACCAAAAACGACCTGGAGTAGTCTTCCTACAATTAGTGGTTAGCAAGTCAGCTATATCCAACGAGTATTACGTAGCACCTCAGGTACGCCTGTGCTCACAAGTTCATAAGCACTGTTGGACTTTACCCTCGCAGTAATGCAAAGCAGATATCTGGTGGCCCTCAGCCTGATTAGCTTGTTGACATGGTTAAAGAGTGAGGTCATAACGGGTGAATGAATGGGAGGTTGTGGATGGTGGTGTGGGTGAGCGACACCGCCGACAGCAGTGTCCTGACACGTTTTATTGGCAGTCAGTATCACGGATGCTTGCACATGCTTTAAGCTGTAATGCATGTGTGTAGCAGGCAGTCCCCTTTCTCCACTACAAGCCGTCACTGTGCAGTGAGTGCCTCGTAGTGGAAGGTTTGACGGGCTGCTACAGACGAGTCACAGGGAGATCAACAGTTCCTCTTGCACAACAATGGTACAAAGAAATACATGGGAATCCAATCGGCACACCTGGACTTATGATGACAGAAACCCTGACCATTGATCCAAGAATGTGGTTGTGGACAGATTACAAAATCTAAAGTTTAAATTTGAACTGGCGTACATACTTCTGTAGACCTGTGTGGAGTAAATTGCTTAATTTTTTTATCCTGGTTTGATATCATTTTATTATTATTATTTTATTATCATTTTGTTATCATTTAATTGAAGCTGCATTTTAGGAAGTGGAAAAACCAATGGTGATGACCTTGAGAGTTACAGCACCAAAGCTCTCACAAACATATCACACACACACACACACACACACACACACACACACACACACACACACACACACACACACACACACACACACACACACACACACACACACACACACACACACACACACACGTTTCAAAGGCACATTTGTGCTGACGGCAATCCCTGGATTACACCTCGCATGGAAAGGGGATCATGGAGACTTTAGCAGTCTCCTGTTTTGACTTTTATTTGTTCCTGCCTCCTTTTTTCAAAAAAGGGGACCAAAAGGACCAGTGGCCGCGGCCAGCGTTGCGGCCGTGGTGACAATGGGCCAGCTTTGTCACTGCCAGGAAACCCAGCCAGGTGACCCCACAACAACTGATCCATTACACCGCAACCCCAAAAACAAAAACCCGCAAATGGCTCCACCCATGAGGTGATGCAATGTTACACTTATAGATTTGTGAATTTCAAAAGAAAACAAAAGCTCTGATATATTTCAAAGAGAAACTGAACACAAAAACAAATATGTATATATTTTTTAAATGTGGTAATATATAGGGCTTTGCCGATAAACGTATCTTCGCAATTGTATTTGTATATTTTTTTTAAGGTTTTCTGGTGAAATAAAAGATTCGAACAACTTGTGTGAAACATAAATCATTTATTTAGTTATCATTATTGAATGTCTGCCAAACTATGTTCAAGGACTAGGAAAAGTATGTATATCAACAACACAGTACACCTGTCAAAAAAGACATTCAGAGAGAAAACACGTTGGAGCTTACACTTTAATTACAAGTGCTTATATCGAATAACCCCATCGGTTAGTAATACTCATGCAGTTGACGAATGCAGTTGAAAATTACATCTGTCAAATGTGGAAATGTGTTGTATACTAAGATCACATCTTGAAGGACGCAAGACCTCCAGCTGAGACAGCTGGGGAGTCAGCTTTTTCTTTGACCTCATTATCAACAGAGTAATCAAATCTCTATAAGGCTGTCACTTGGAGAAAACAGTCGCTGCCATCGGTTTGTGAACGTTCCACTATGCTAACATCAACATCATTCTTCTGGTGTTCAAGTGCCTCTAAATGACTTCAGTGACGTCAGGACCGAGGGACAGTGCCACGTGTTTTGACATAAGTCGCTTTGGACAAAAGCTTCTGCTTAAAGTCCTAAATATAAATATAGCAGTGTGTTATGTATAATCTGTCAGCTGTAGACCCACAGGGAGATTAGCTGATTGGCATCAGCTGATGAGGATCCTTTAAGTTAACAAATTTAATAAACAAATAGCCCACCGTGCCCTTCCTGGTACTCTCAGCCCATAACACTTTTTTTTGGCTATTGTTGTGGAACTTAACTATTATTATTCAATATGTAGCTTGAGCACCAATGCTGGCCACCATTTTAATTTGCGACACCTATAGTGTTATGGATATTATCACGTGTACTTATCGCAACAATGTGTGTGTGTGTGTGTGTGTGTGTGTGTGTGTGTGTGTGTGTGTGTGTGTGTGTGTGTGTGTGTGTGTGTGTGTGTGTGTGTGTGTGCTGCTTGATTAAGGAAAAAAAAATCATAATCACGATTATTTTGGTCAATATTGAAATCACGATTATTCGGTTATTTTTGAGTTTGAAAACATCACGTTTTTATTTAGCATGTCTCTTGCCAAAAACCCTTTGTAACTGAGAACTTTGAAAAAATACACAAAATGGTCAAAAAGCAAAAATTCAATTCTAAAATAATAAAATAATGTACAGATATGTATCCAGCTGTCCTTCTGCACTTTCTATAAAACATTTAAAAAAGATTTTTTTTAAAAAAATCGAATACTCGATTACATTACTTTTGTGATCATTGTGTGTGTGTGTGTGTGTGTGTGTGTGTGTGTGTGTGTGTGTGTGTGTGTGTGTGTGTGTGTGTGTGTGTGTGTGTGTGTGTGTGTGTGTGTGTGTGTGTGTGTGTGTGTGTGTGTGTGTGTGTGTGTGTGTGTGTGTGTGTTTTTGTGCTAGCATCAGCTTCATCCATCTTCATCCCATGTTTGGCCTTGTCCCAGCGGTAACAGCGTCCCCGGGCGTACAGCCCTGTGTGTGGGTCTGCAGTGAACATGCCATTTGTATTATATGCTTCCAGTTATAAGACATCTGGCAGTCGCTCAGTCAGTGGAACAAAGTGTGTGCATTCTCCCTGGGTTCACAGGACAAGGTGTCCCGCTGTTATGGGCATTTGGTTGAACTTTCTAGTGTTCTGGATCAGAGAAGCCTTGTAAAAAAAAATGCAATTGTACAATATCTAATAATCTAAGGTTTTGAATAAAATATCTCCCTTACACCATGTAATGTGTTCGAATCCCAATTTACAAAAGTAGTACCATGAACAAGAACAGAGAACAAACGCTTGCTTACTTCACTTCCACGTGTAGAGAATATACAAATAACTTACACAAAAATTATTCAACCACTCTTTTAATTCTACTTTTACAACTTGCTCCACCGATGAAGACAAAAGCACACACTATCAGGGGTCCCCCGAAACCCCCCCCCACACACACACACACACACACACACACACACACACACACACACACACACACACACACACACACACACACACACACACACACACACACACACACACACACACACACACACACACACACAATTAGAAGAAGGCTTCTTAAAACCTAAGCTCTTCTTAATTGGTCAGGGTCATCTTAGTCCCCCATCTAACGACGTTATCTCCGGATTGAAAAAGCAGCGCGATGTTTCCTCCCCCCCCCCCCCCCCCCCGCCCAAAGCCAGCTCATGCTGAAAAGAAAGTAAGTGAATCCACGCACCAGTATATGAAGAGGGCACCAGTAGAGAGCAGCTCTTCCTTAATGAAACACAAACACCTTCAGTCTATAGTCTCCGTGTCGTGGCCTATGGGGAAATGCTCAACACATGGGCTAATTAGCCAGGCATTAATTAGCCAGGCATTAATTAGCCAGGCATTAATTAGCCAGGCATTAATTAGCCAGGCATTGTGGTGACCAACTCCATAGCGGGACCAGCAGTGGTAAAGCAGAGGATGATATAACCAATGCTGTTCGGTCTGCTTTTCTTTTTTCCCCCCACTTAGGTTGTCATTTTCTTTTGCAGGTTACCAGTAAAATGTATACACCAATGTGAGAGCCTTTAATATGCCCCCGATCGCACACAAGAGCAGCCCACATCCGACCCTTCAGCCTCCTGCTGGGAGGACCAGTTGGGATATCTTTACTAGGGGGGGGTAGGTCGTTTGAGTGCGGAAACACAGCTATTGTCTCTGCGGGGCCGCAAGCAAATAGAAGAAGCGGCAGCCTTGTAGCTCTGCCCCATAAAGCATTTATGGAACAATAAATCACTGTGCCAGCTTTCAGCATTTCACACGGTGCAGACAAGCGCTGTGTGTGTGTGTGTGTGTGTGTGTGTGTGTGTGTGTGTGTGTGTGTGTGTGTGTGTGTGTGTGTGTGTGTGTGTGTGTGTGTGTGTGTGTGTGTGTGTGTGTGTGTGTGTGTGTGTTGCCAGACACAAGAGACCTGTGGTCCTCATAGCTGCGCAGAATTCCAGTTTCTATTTGCATGCCATACATAGTTGTCTGGTTAATTTCCGGCCAGACAGCAAATTGTTGAGTTATAATAATGTAAACAATTATTATAAAAGACATTGACTAATGGAGAAAATAATCACTTTTCACAACATAAAAGAGTACTATACATGCTGCCCACCAAAACTAATTTTATGGGGCTTAAAAACATCTATATTTGTACATTGGTTGTAATTTGTGTGTCAAAATGAAAATCCTGCCCCACCATTGAACCTTTGCTAAACAATCAACACATCATATATCCTGATGTATTGGCAGACGCTCCGAGCTCATATAAAGAGAGGGGGGTCTGCCCGCCGTCCCAAGCCTGCTGAGGAGGCCGGGGTGTGGATTTGGGGGCCAGGCTTGCCAGCCCCACATTGCCAGGTTTTAACTTGATCGGCGTCATGGAAACCCAGCATTCCAGGCCCTTGTGAGGGGTCCGCAGAGTGGTTGGGGGGGGGGGTTCATAATGAAAACATTGTTGGATCATTCACCATCAGGATGACACCTCAATACACAAACAATTTGTTGTGCTCCCCGTCTGGTCCAGATGTTGTTGTTTTTTGTTGTGTAGTCAGCATGACCATCCGTTCCCAAACATTTTAAACCCTTGGGAAAAAGATTGAATCTACTAGATGACGATGGTAATAACACGTCAACACTCACTTCCAGTTCTGGGAGGTTCACTTTGCAACATGTAGCCCCAGAGAGATGCATGGTCTCTGGCCTGGCCTTGAGCAGCACGCCTACCCAAGGCAGTGTGAACCTCCAGCCTGGCCACCGCCACAACATGACTGGGCAACATTCCTTTGGCAGTGACCCCTCGCCATGCTCAGTCACGCATTGCAAATGATTGCAGCTATAGATTATTTATGCTTCAAAACTTTTTGCGGGGACCAGAGGTAAGCTTATTTTCTGGGCGTGAAATCGCTCCACATGTCACAACTGGGACCGTGAGAGTTTAGGTCAAAACATTTACAAAAAAAAACTGTGAGTCGGGCAGGCTTAGCCACGACTAATGTCAATCAAAAACCTTCAAGGGTCGGCTATTAAGTCGGGGCCCCAGCTGGACATTCCTGTTCTTCGGCCAGTGAATAACCCACCAAGGGTTCGGGGTGGCACTCGCTTCAAAAGAAAAGGTGCATTCATGGGTAGACAGTAGTGAAGCTCAGTGGGAAGGCGCTCCTTTGAGACTTGCATTTCCTCATCAGGCAACAAGAGCCAAAACGGGGGTCCCATAATCAGTCCATCAGTCATTCACTATTGTTTTGCTCCAATAAGATGCAGTCAAAAGCATCCAACCTCTTACAGAGTATGATCGAAAAGATCACTGTTGCCTAAAAAGCTAACAAAAGAAACATTGCAGTGACCAAAAGAAAAGGCTAATCAGTTTTGTCCAGTAATAGGAAAGGTCAAGCCTAATGGTTCCACTTAACCTTCTAACTCATGGCCCTCACTTGGGGAAAGGCACTTCCAACGGGTGGCCTATATGTCTCTGGTCCGACCCCAGCCTTAAAACACCTCCTGAGGCCAGCAAGCCACATCCACAAGCAGCGGCCTGAGTGGACCACCGGTGTGGACTCCAAGGATTACTAGATTACACGCAGCTGGTCAAATAAGGACCTTTTGCCTCCGCTGGGCCGGTGCTCATGCCAGGGCATTCCCTGCTGCTCCCACCTTTGAAGAACTCTTTCCCATGACTGCACACACAAAGAGCCAACGTTTAAAGAAGGAGCCCCAGGGCTATAGACGCGCGCACGCACGCACACACGCACACACGCACACACGCACACACGCACACACGCACACACGCACACACGCACACACACACACACACACACACACACACACACACACACACACACACACACACACACACACACACACAACCTGCCATCTAGGTAGGGGGGCTTAGGCGGTGGACTCCACTAGACCTTGGCCAAAGCCTGTTAGCAGTTTGATCCCAAGAACACCAATGAAAGCCAATAGAAATGTCTCCAAGTCAAAACGAGATTGTTTGATAATAATAATGAATTTGAGAGAAAGAAATTGCAAAGATATCTCAGTGGGCCGATATTTGACTTGCGCAGATTGAGACCGTAACCATGTTAGACTTAAAAGCACACCACAACCCAAACTCACAATTCCATCAGTCTATAAGCGCACACACACATACAACACACACTCGATCTTCTTTCTACCCAACGGCCATGCCGCCATGTTACCCTCAATCATGTATCTCCACACCGTTAGCATGTGAGTGAGGTTCATCGTGTGGAGTAGGGTGTTTCCCCCTTTGAGTTCTCCTTGGAGCTGTCCATCAGTAATAAATAACAGACCAATTTGTCCCCCATTCCTCTTGATATCGCCCTCCCCCTCAGTCCCTCCCCTCCCACTACCCACCCCCTACTAGTGTGGGTGAAAGCTGGCATCCCAACTATGCTTTCTGGAAAAGAGAAGGGAAAAACAGTGCCCCCAATGTTGGTGGCCAGAATTAAAATGGTGAGGAGGTGTTGTTCAGCATTTGCAAAATAAACTATTAATAAACTCCATCTATTCTGCTCTGGGAGAGCCCCCCTCCCCCACAGATCCCCCCTCCAGCACACCTGTCCGAGGAGGAGGGAGTCCTCTCCAGTGAAGCACAAGAGAGGCTTGTTTAGCGTCCCTCCATCCTAATCCTGGATGAACAGAGTTTGTGCACTTTGAGTCTCTGGCAGCTGACTCCAGCAGAGGCCATCAGAAACAACATTTGCTTCATAAGGGAAGAGATCATTTCTGTTGTTTCACTTGACAGCAGTAAATAGTTATCATGTACATTCAAACATTTTATTTTAACGAGCAGGATGTGTGATTTGATGGGGAAAAAATGTAACTGGGTCTTATTTGTTCAATTCAAACCATCGGCGAATTAAATAAGATATCGATATTTAATTCATATTATTGTTTCGAAATAGATGTAGCATAAAAAGACAGGAGTCCTTCGTCAAAAACAACCAGAGCCATGAGGGGATTTAAAGCCCTGTTTTGTTCCTCAGCTTAATGTCGTCAACGCACAAAGAACGAGCTTGGAGCACAGGACTGCCAGCACATTGGTTTGAAGCACTTCCGGCCCCTTTGCATGTGATCGGAGAGGGGGTTCATTTGCACGTGTCGGTCTTGCCGTAGAAGATCTTAATAGAGAAGGGCCAACCGAGCAAAACAGGAAGCTGAATCCCTTCATCTGGAGCAATGACATGGAGAGCTTTGAAGGCTTTAGGGACAGGGAAAACAACGGGAAGCCGAAACAGAAACAAATAATCAACATTCACATTATAATATTATTATTGTCTTCATCGTAAAACTGGCAATTGCAACCATGAATCAGTTAACTTTTGAAGCAAATGTAGTATTCTATAATTCATCCTTTTTCTACCTCCATAATTGGTGAATTGACAATGACATTTTATTGTGCGGATATTTCGACCCAAAGTTAATGCAATGAGGCCTATGCTTCACACACTGCCTGTATTTAACACAACCCAACCACCCCCACCACCATCCCCTGATCCTCTCAAACCCTGGTCCTCCCTCCCCATTATCGCCACCCCTCGACCCTTACCACAATGCAAACCCCCGCCAGACACAAGAAGGCCCCTTATCTATCCAGCGGACGGACGGATAGTATTCGAGCCCTCGCTTCGCTTTTACAATCAAGTCTGTTGAGCTCCACTTCAATTGGGGCACCCCCCCCTTCACCCCAACAGATCTTTGGTCTGCAGATAGAACCCTGTATTCCCATCTCTCAGCCACCAGCTCCTGTAGGGTTTAACAGGCTTTGAGCAGCTCCCAGGGTGGGACTGTTCTAGTCTAATCTAAGCATTTGATCCAAAGCGACTTACAACCATTCATTCACACATTCACACACCGACAACAGAGTCAACTTTGTAAGGTGACAGCCAGCTTTTCGGAAGCAGTTGGGGTGATGTGTCTTGCTCAGGGACACCTTGTCACTCAGCAACGACGAGAGGACGACGAGACATTGAGGAGGTTGTGGATCTAACTCCATGCTACAGAAGTCACTGATTTCGGCAGTTAAAGACTGAATAAATGCATATAACGATCACATAGTGGTAGATATAATCTTGGCTAAACCTAGACAAGTCCAGTGCTGGGATGGGGGTTCCAGGTTTGGCGGGCTCTACTTAAGCCTATTTTGCAGGAGAAGTTTTGCGTTTGGTCTTGAAGGCTTTCCATCCTAGAGCCTCTATGGTTATTGGTTCTAATTTGCCTGCGCGATGTGTGGGGAAACTTCTGAAATAGCATTTAAATATCTCTCAAAAGACTGCAGACACCTCTAAAAAAAATGAGTACAGGAGTACAAGTTGTTGTTTTACCTGCACAGGCTGCGTGTGACGCGGTGTGTGGGTCCAACAAAAGATCTCGACCACAAAGTCACTGCTAATGTGGTTATACCTGACAACATAGGGTGTACTGAAGCACTATTTTCTCCACTTTATAATTGCAGCGGTGAGGCAGGCAGTGATGCAGGAATCCCGAGAACACAGGGAGAGGAGGGAGAGGAGGTAGAGGGGGAGAGGGAGAGAGGGAGAGACGGAGAGAGGGAGAGAGAGTTGAGACAGAGTTGAGAGACAGAGAGAGGAGAGAGAGAGGATGAACAGAGAGGAGAGAGAGAGGAGAGAAAGGAGGAAAGAGAATAGATTGAGAGAAGAGGCTACCCACTCTTCACAAATTTTACACTGCTGCAGCTGCTGGTTTTTAATACGAGTTTGGACATATTTAGACACGCTACATCAAAATGTCCATTTTCTTCTACTGTCACAAACGTTAACCTATCCGAGCTATGTGATTCATAGTCTTTCAGCTTTTCAGCGTTGGTCATTACTTTGAGTCATGCTCCCCATACTTGCGGAATGTTCAGATTCCATCTAGAAGCAGTTTGTAATTTCATTTTGTACTACTGGTTGTTTATACTACAGTCTCTACAAATAAATAAACTAACATTATTCATTTAAACTTGATCATAGCATGTACAGTTTACTTAAGTCCTCACAGTCAGACTTGCCCCATAGCCGATATAACACATTTTGTCCTCCTCCACAGGAAAATATATGCCCCCAGCCATAAGTCCACTGACCCCAGGCATGCAGCTTTGCACCGTCATAACATTACGAGAAAATCCTTAAGAAATCCACAAGTTAGAGACCAGGTCAGGACACGGGAGACCCAAGCTCGATTTGATCTTGTGAATACATGTTTGAAGTTATAATGCCTGGTTGTTCTGCAGCAACCGGGCACATTGACAATGGCTAAACTGGTGGTGGTGACCATAAAAGGAGCTTTTTTTGGAGGAAGGAAGGTTCTTAATGCTTTATGTTTGATAGCAGACCCAGAGGAACTGGCCATCTAAACAGAGTGCGGTCTCAGTCATTGAGAAAGCCTTGAAATGGGCACTGAAAAGGAATAAGTGGAGCTAATTTTAGGCTGCCAATTCACAAGGGGTGATTTAGACCACAAATCACAAATACAGCGTTTAGGTTTCCCTAGGTTTCCCACGGCTTTCACTTTCCCACAAAGCTTTGGTATTATGGAGAAGTGCCCCTCCCAGCACTTGAAAACCATACATGTTCTCGAATCTTACTTCATGATTAGTTTAGAGTACTTCTAAATATCTAATTATAAGAAAACATTATTGAATTAATTTAGAGTCATCAAGAATTGGGAAATAAAAAACAAAAGTAAGTGAAAACAACTCCTAGCCAACTGCTTAGGAATGCCCACCATTCCCACAAGGTGATACAGACCAGTCCATCGTCCACACACCCGTCGTTTACAGTCACACTTTAGTGTGGAAGTGAAAGAAGCTCTCACATGAGGTCATCAACACGTTGTCCCTGCGCTCCAGCGCAGCTGACACGACGGAAGGGTGCGCGGGGGTGGGGGGGGGGGGGTATGAGTCATATTGTGGTAGCATGGGTATCAGTTAAAGTGTGACTAATGGCGGACTTGTCCATAGTGACGGGTTGAGCAAACCTCCTCTGGTTTAACCATGCCGATGCGGAAAGCAGTTGTAAAAGTTGTAAAAACTGGACTGTGTTCGAATGGACAATCGCCATAAACTGCTTTCATTATATTGGAAACTACGAAGCTGGCATATTTGAATTATTCCAAAGCTAAAAACATATTCAGAGCCCAGTGGACATCTTATATGAATGAAAAAAAACACTAACTAAATACTTAGAATATCCTTTTTTTTTTTTTAAATGACCAAATACAAAAATAAATGATTGTAACTCGTTGAATAACCACCAGTACCACCACCAACCCTCCCCAAACACACCCACCACCCACCGAGCTCACACTACAGGCTGGCATGATCAGAGGATACACAGCACTGTGGTCCCCTGGCAGACACCCTAATAATACTGAGCAGCCAGTGGCACCGTGTATTGCTCGGTGTCCCTACACACCGCATTCTTGGTGTTAAAAGAAAGTCAGCCGCAGAAGGAAGACACCAGAGAAACAAATGGGTGTTTGTTCCGTAGGAATGCCGAGTATGTAAGGCAAAGGGGGTAGAGTGAGATAGTGGTTGAGGAGGGGGTATCAAAGAAGTCTGGCTTTGGGGAGCTAGCCCCTCACCAACCCAAACGATGAAGACTATCAAAACTATTTGCTTAGCAGACGGTGGACATCTTTAGGTTGTGTCACAGAACCGTCCATCTTCTTTTCCTTGCCAAACGACTAGATCCTGCGTCAAATGCCAATATTGAACCTTATTAAAACTGCACTCTGGTTTTCGTTCATCGAAATGCAGAACCTTTCATTGCAGAAACGAGGGCTCCGTTGGGCACATTTGTGTCTGCAAGAATTAGAGAGATGTAAAACTCCCCCGTTTGGTCCATTTCCCATAATCCACGTGCCATGAGTTACATTATACTGGACACAAACTAGGACTCAAGTAAAAGTGAGCTATTACCATGAGCCCAGTGCAGATTTACAGAGAGCTCCTTATTCCACACACACACACACACACACACACACACACACACACACACACACACACACACACACACACACACACACACACACACACACACACACACACACACACACACACACACACACACACCCTTAATATTAGCACAACTCTATCTTGAAACATGAGTCAACCTTATAATCTATCGTCAGAAATGATGAAGACAGATGTATTTATTTTCTCCCATCTTAGGGTCCTATCTCGCTGCGGACGGTTTTACTGTTTAAATCTCCAGCTCTGCTTCCCTGAGCTAACCTCGCTGGTGTTGTTGTCATTGTTAAATGGCTGACGCACAAAAGCCATCATTTTCTGCTTGGCGGAATAGAAGCAGGATATTACCACCGGTCACACACACACACACACACACACACACACACACACACACACACACACACACACACACACACACACACACACACACACACACACACACACACACACACACACACACACACACACACACACACACACACACGGCTATGTATGTTGCAAAACAACATGGGACAAAAGGTTTTGCTTTTGTTTTTGTGTTCCCCCTCCCCCCCTCAAATTAAGACATACTAGAAGACATATTGGAGGATATAATTGTGTTTTGTCATGCTAATCCACCACGAGCAGGAGATGTTTTTCAAGAGAACCCCTCCACCGCCTCGGAGTCTTACCGTCCACAACAAAAGGAGCTGATCCCCGAGTCCTCCAGGTCACCAGGCGTCCTCCGTGACCCCGGCCCCGCGTCTGCACAATGACCCCGTCCAACGCCTGACACGGTGCCTCAGTACCCCCACTGGCCCATGTTCCCCAGCACTACTCACATCACTATAGTCCACGGTCACTCGTCGACCAACACACACACCCAACAACAGTTTAGAGGCAACAGTTGCTTAATTACGGGAAAACAAACAAGAGAAATCTTCCTGCCCCGGAGTTTACTCCACCAGAGACCGGCCAGAGTGAGGGCCCATCGGCGACGGAGAAACAGTCGCAAGTTTGATGTGAAAAAGGAAAAAAAAAACTTCTTAGTAATAAACAAACAACCGTTAATGGGAATGGCCAAGAGGACCCCCCCTCCAGTCCACCAACCCCCTGGGAACAAGCCCCCAGTGGATGTGGCTATTCTTAACATGGGAAAATAGCATCGTGGCCAAGAGCGGGCGGCCTGCACGTCTGAAGATGCCTCCCATACTATGGGTGTCAGACTCACACGGGTGACCGCAGACACCGCGCCGGCGGGAACCCACCCCCGACCCCCCCCAGGACAGAGACAATATATTATGGTCATAAGTTCATGTGTGTGTGTGTGTGTGTGTGTGTGTGTGTGTGTGTGTGTGTGTGTGTGTGTGTGTGTGTGTGTGTGTGTGTGTGTGTGTGTGTGTGTGTGTGTGTGTGTGTGTGTGTGTGTGTGTGTACCAGAGCCCTAACTGGCTCAATGTGATCAGCCCCATCATGGGGGCGATTAACTGATTTGCACTTCCACTGTTTACTGCAAGGAAATAACAATAATTTTGCAAATGAGTGCTTTCCTGTAGTTAGCCTCAATAATCTGCAGTCACGTGGAGTAGATTGGAGTGGGTAGAGAGGGAAAGCCAGACCATTAGGTTTTCAATCCTGTTTGTTATATTTTAGGTTATATTTGAATAATGGGATGAACAATATCCACGGGGTGGTGTCTTGTAGGCTGCTGTATTACCAACACCTTGCTATTCAAAGTGTTAGTTTCAACCATGTCGTGAACCTGTTTGACTCTGACAAGAAATACAAAGCACTGCAAGAGCAACACTTCTACTATGCCAGCTATGCAGACCAGTGTGCATCATAACAAACATTAGCCACTTTTATAATACAATATAATTAGTTCTAATAGTTATAGTTATAAGAAATAGTTATAATTAGATATTGCATAACAATGTATTTCTCAGAGTCCTAACCAGAGGTTTAGATTACAGTATCCATGCAGCTTTCACATTTGAGTCATGTTTGCATTCCATCATTGTACAACCCCAAAGAAACAACCCCCGCAGAAGTCACCGATATGCACTTCTGATTAACTCCTTTGAACAGAACCAGAAGTATGCCACCCGCCAGAATGAATGAGTGCATGAATAAAAAAGTATGCCATCCCACAAGACAACTAGAGATGACAGACAGCACTTAATCTGGTGAAACAGCCAGACCTGTTCAAACCCTGGTGAAACAGCCAGACCAGGTCAAACCCTGGTGAAACAGCCAGACCTGTTCAAACCCTGGTTGAACAGCCAGTCCAGGTCAAACCCTGGTGAAACAGCCAGACCAGGTCAAACCCTGGTGAAACAGCCAGACCTGTTCAAGCCCTGGTGAAACAGCCAGACCAGGTCAAACCCTGGTGAAACAGCCAGACCAGGTCAAACCCTGGTGAAACAGCCAGACCAGGTCAAACCCTGGTGAAACAGCCAGACCAGGTCAAACCCTGGTGAAACAGCCAGACCAGGTCAAACCCTGGTGAAACAGCCAGACCTGTTCAAACCCTGGTTGAACAGCCAGTCCAGGTCAAGCAGACATGGCCCTCCCTTACCTCCAGGGACAAAGCCTCCTCAGGATTGCTTCATGGTCTGAGGGTGTTGGAATCCAGAGTATTGTAGCACTAATAGGAGGCGAAACCGAGCAAATACCTTTCCATCTCACACAGGAACACATGCATTTGTTCACTGGTATATTGACCTGCGTATCACGTAGCAGGTGTAGCTCACACAATCTTTGCTTTTGCTCTATCTAGACAAAGGGATCTATGACTATTGAATTAAAATCTATTACACATTACAATGGATGTGTTAGTCAGATCCTCTCATGTCCCTCATACATAAAGATCAACACTGATCTTTTTTCTCTTTTTTTTACACACACTCTCTCTCGCTCTCTCTCTCTCCTCACTCCCGCTCAGTCTCTCACGCACACACAGACAGATAAGGTTGGTTGACTGACCGTTCAGCCAAGGCCAGAACTGTACAAAACAGGTAGGGGGTCTGGGAGGGGGAGGGTAAATCCACAACACTATATTTGTTGTCGTCCCTTACCTTCAGAGGAGAACACTTCCTTTAGATGCAAGAGAACGTCAGCAAACTTGCGCACGTCGCTGACCAGCTGCATGATATAGTCGGGGTTAGCGGTGGCTGGTACTTCCGAGCCCTCAGAGCCATGGTTAGCAGTGCTCGGGGCCCGGGTCTTGGATCCCCTGCCCGGTGGGCCAGACCCGAAGGGGCCCGCACTCGACACAGACCCAGCCACAGTGGTTGTACCAATGCTCGCAGAGTTTGGTAAGAAGTGTGTGTTGGAGAAGCGGGGTATGGACAGGGAGAGCTTTGCTGCTCCCGCACCACCCATTCCTTCTCCTCCTCCACCGCCTCCGCTGCTCTGCCGCAGCATGGCCGCCAGCATGTCCGGCGGTCTGGGTTGACCCCAAAGCTTGACCTGTGTCCGAGACCTCCAACTGGCTCAGGCCCGATGGTGTACCGGAGTAAGGATGTGTAGACCTATTCCTTCCAAAACACAAGCAAAGAGAGAACAAAAAATTTCTCTTAGATCCAACACAAATGTTTTAGCAATGGAAATTCCATTTTTTTTTTGTCCAATATAGAAATATCGTTTGTCCGCTTTCTTAGCTTTAGGCCTACGATTAAAAGTGTTATACCTAAACAGGTGGCCCACGTTAATCAGAGCCAAGAGAGGAGCGTCTCTACATTGAGAACCATATGTATATAGTAGCAAGATAGCGTTTATCTGAGTCAGGGAGTCAGGGATCCCGTATAGATGAGCACTGCACTGTATCACTACCTGATCACTTTTAATCAAACATTACAATCCGTGCGACATCTCACACAGACCCTCTAGACACAAACGAAATCAGGTCAACCCTTAAAATATATGAAAACCATGTAGCAACACACTGATTCAACAAACAACACAGATGTGTATGCATGAGAGTTGTTTTAAACAACTGGCTTGTTTTAACCAACACATCAGACCCCAGTTGTTTAGATCGTGTTTGGATCGTTGTAATGTACAGACCTGCTGTTGAATCCTGAAACATTGCAACAGGAAGAGTCTTATTGGGGTAACGGTGAGTCTGAAAGGGAGACGCGGCTTAATCCAGCTGTATTAGCGGTACCCCTCACCGGTCAGTCGGCTCCGGACCAACACCACTGGCTGCGCGGACTTTAGCAGCACCGCCGGCCGGTACACTGAACTCTAGAGTGGATGGAGCTCCTCGGCTAACCACGTGATTTAGGGGGTAGCTTGTGATTTGCGGAGGGAGGAGAATTGGGGGCGGGGATTAGAGTGTGTCCCTCCCATCACAACAGGTGTCTTACTAGGTACAGCAGCCTTTCATTTTTCAGTACAAAGCTGAATTCAAAGTTATTACAGTTTGATCTCATGCAATTATTAGGCGCAGGGTATTACATTCGTTTACGTAATCTACAACATATTAAAATGAAGGTTTATGTTTTAAATTATTCCAGATCCTCCCGAAAGCATATATTGAGTAATGTATTGCGGGTTTCTGTGTAACCTATGTAGGCTTACCTATTAGTAGAGAAAATAGGCATAGGCCTACAATAAATGTGGTCCTTGCCTATCCTATATACAAAATGCTGCCTGGACTGCTTGCTTACATTACTAAAGAATGTAGGCCTACAAGTTGAACAGAACACCGTCTAGGCTAATTGCCCTCATAATATAGGCTGAACAGAGACATAGAAAGTCGATTATCTGGTACTACTTCGGGTGCCTTTCACCGAGGAAACATGGCATAGCCTTGATGTATTTATCTCGATATCAGAAAAATACAATTAGGTAACTAATTTATCATTCTTCGGAAATGGGATTTATTATTAACATAATTTTTTTGGTGGCATTTTTCAGATAAAATGTGTCATTGCCAGGCCTGTAGGTGGGCTATTTATGTAGGCTCACAAGTCAGGACCTTTAACCCAAGTAAGGTATCGAACTTTAATCGGCTGCAGACCGCCAACTGTTAAGTCAGGAAAGTGGGCCTCAGCCGGCCCTAGTGTGGCGAAAGGAAATTAGGTTGAAAGTGCATTTTCATTGTATATGGCTCCCTCGTGTGTTGTTTTAAGGTAGCGATTCTAGGGTGTGGAGAAGGAGCTGATTATCTGAAGTGTATTTTCCTTGTATATGGCTCCCTCCTGTGTTTTTTGAAGGTAATGATTCTAGGGGATGGAGAAAGAGCTGATCGTCTGAAGGAGCGTGGGCAGAACAGGAGGTGAATGTCTGTAGGGGGAGAGGGAAAAGGCGAGTGTCTATCAATCATCTCTAACAAATACTATCCATCATCGGCAACTTAATGTTATTTTATGATAATATACCAAAGAATACTAAAGAAATCTTGTAATATGCGTTCTGTGTTCATATATTGCAGAATACTAAAGTTAGTATGTAATGTGTATACACGAGTCATCTTCTCTAACTTTATCTAAACTGAATACACATTAGATGGCCCGGAATATGAGACTATAAATAATATCAATGACATAACTTTACTCACTTTGGTTCATGTGGGGATCATCGGTCCACCAACGGACGGCAGGTCAAGTGACTGAAACAGTTCTGCTTAATGCAAAAGATCCCTCTGGTCCTTTGAACACTCACCTCAAGTGATTCTTCTTCAACCTCATCCTGATGGAGACCAACTCCACCTATGTCTGAACCACAGTGTCTGGTTACATCTCCTATGTGGAGTTTGTCAGCATGTCAGGTCTCAACAGAAGCGGCCATGAAGTTCCTGACAGAATTGACAGAGAAGGCTGATCTAATGGCGTCGTTTCCAGAACGGGACTATTAACTTCAGATGAATGGACTACCATCTGAACCCTGTTCATATCTCCATAGCAAAAAAGGAAACTGGTGCCCATTGCATTGTGATTTGCGGCCCAGGCTCTCTGCCGTTTCTACCCAGAAGTTCTGCTAAAGAATAGAAGCATGGCTGAGATCTGAGATAACATTTTATGTGCCATTGATAGGTTGCCAAAATCACATAATTCGTATCAGGCTTCCATGTTGACCACTTTCAGGGGGGGGGCTATGTTGTATCACAGTGTGTGGATAGGTATAAGGTAGACACCTAGGACGAGGCTGTCTGTACGTCTGTAGGTTGAAATGTCTTTAGATCTGTAGGTCTGTATGTCAGGGCCAGCAGACACTCAGGTTTGGCCTCCTGCCTAACTGAGTGTTGTATGAAGCCACTGATGGACCGAGTGGTCGGTTGACCCCAGGGTTCACCATCTCACCATGACCTGAAGTGAAGTGTGACAGACCGGTTTATAGAATTGGGAACATTTTGGGGACATTTTTATGTTTGTTCCAAAATATTATTACGGTGGAGCCGAGCATTCACCAAATAAAAAAAAGTTTCACACCTTACCTAGCCGTTGGCACAACCAGGATCTCATAATTACGACATCAGTATCTCGGTAACCTTTTTTTTTTTGGTGAATGCTCAGCGCCACCGTACCCTATAATGTGACAACTTATTGTTTAAACACATATAAACCCACACAAACATCCCGCCGACATACACACATACACACACACATATACACACGCACACCTACACAAACACACACACAGAAACAGTGATTCACAGAATAAAATGTGGCTATATGGTGTCATAAGGCCATTCCAGCAGCCTGTAGGATGAGTGTTCCATCCTCGGTATTTCAAGTTAGACGAGCAAAGAGATAGCAAAATTATAATTCAGCAGTGAACTATTATTTTAGGGATCTCGAGATAACTTGAACCCTTCTCCCAGGGCAAAGAGAGCATGTTCTGCTGGCCTATTGTTTGGCGTAAGGTCAGATCAGAGCACTAGAGAAGAACATCATTAGATGACCTTCAATGTACGAATCCAACGGATTGCCGTCTAAGATAAGGTGTGAATGCTTCTACTGATGTTCAAGTGTCAACTTCAAGTTCAAAATACTTTCTTGTCCCCCTAAGGGGAAATGTGTTGTGCGGTAGATAGTATACGAATCCAAGTCACACACAATCACAAACACACAATAAAAAACACGATACAATCAAATGAGGAATTTATGGGACACAAATGTGTTCCTTCTTCTGTCAACAGAAAAAGACGGTTCATCCTGAAGCAGTTGAGGATGATCCTACAAGTTGCCAGCAGGAGAGGTACCACCATGTCTTTCCTCACCTTGAGTCTATCGCATTGGTTCTCAAAGTGCGGCCCGTGGGCCAATGGCGGCCTGCAGAAACATTTCCATGACATACAGATGTAAGTAAAAAAAAAAGTTTTTTTTAAATTAGATCAATATTAATTTAAACAAAAATAAATAAATATAAAAGAGAAAAGTCGACTCTAGCTTTAAATTAAATCCTGTTACATTTGTTAGTTTTAATCCGACTGTACATTACTTTGAAAGGATGAACCTCAGTTTCGTGATTTAGACCTCACTTGGAGTCACTCCCGGAGGTCCACGGCGCAATGTTTTTTTTCGCCACTGGGATGCTGATGCTGTTTCCCGCCTGATTTATTTTCCTTTGCCGGTGTCACGTTAAAATTGTACCGGGGGCGAAAATTGTACCGGCCTACGTCATCGTTTGTTTACATCCTGACAACCTGCCCGGCAACAGACGACGCGATGCAGAAAACATGTTTCGAAACGACGAAATAGCTATCTGTATTATGATAGATAGCGATAACAATTGTTTTTACTTTATATTTGTATTGTATTTAATTGTTTAATCGAAACAATAAAAAAAATATAAATATAAAGTAAAAACAATTGTTATCGCTATCTATCATAATACAGATAGCGATCCGCTATCTGTATTATGTTATTTCGTCGTTTGGAAACATGTTTTCTGCATCGCGTTGTCTGTTGCCAGGCAGGTTGTCAGGATGTAAACAAACGATGACGTAGGCCGGTACAATTTTCGCCCCCGGTACAATTTTAACGTGACACCGGCCCTCAGTCAAATTTTGGGTTCTTAAATTGGCCCTCAGCTGTCAAAACTTTGAGATCCCCTGATCTATGGGCTTTACAGTGCACTTATAGGGGGACTCGTTCAATAAAGTATTAATATCCTCCAATCACAGCTTTACAAGTCCTTTGTGGTCCATGAGCACCCTGTATGAGTATGGATCCTGTCCCGTATACATGATGAGGTTCTCGATAGACATTACATTTTTTCCTCTCATTTTAAATGAACATAGATAATGTTAGGTATTTGTTCTACTATATTGGCAGGAAAAATAACAAACATTTGAAAAGTTTTGTCTCATTAAATTAACCAATCCAAGTTATATATGTTGTTGACCTTACTTTTAATGTATATTACAGGGCAGTGAGGGCACACAGCACAGAGAAGTATTATAAGTACAGGTTTTTCTTGACAAGGTCATAGAGGTAACGTTTGTGTTACCTCTGCCACCAGGCGGGGTAGTTGAGCTATCTTTTCTTCCTTCCCAACTCCATTATGCAGTTCGTTGATAACGGACTGGACCGTTGCATTGGAACTGCGTCTGGAGGTGGACGGTGCAAAAAAATGGGCGGTACATCAGGTTTATCTGTGATTGGTTCGCTAATAATGTCCATCATCTACAAGTAGGCCTACCATCAATCTGAGATTCTTCAGATTGTCCTTCAAGAACAAACCTTATTTGAAGGCCAACTGTACGTTTAAGGCGAGAAAACACCTTAATCTCACATCAACCGGGGGGAAATTTAACCTTTTGTCCTTAGGATATGAGAACTGTTGGACTCATTTGTAGTTCTCGCCAATAAACTAAGGATGTCAAATTACAAAGTAATATAAAAAATATACATAAACTGGTTGAGCGCCATTAGGATATGTACAGCCACATTAAGAATAACATATCCATGCAATGACAGAAATGCTTAAAACATGTTCACCTTTCCTCACACAACTTCGGAAAGACAAGGAAACCCTTCTCCTTTCTGGAGGACGTATGAAAATATAAACTTAAAAGCATTTGAGGACAACCGCTGAAACTACTGCCAACATTTACGTTTGATTCTTTTAAAACAGCCTCTGCTCTTTGACCCAGAAGAATCAACCTCGGTCTCTGGTTCCCTTCTAATCTCACCGCCAATTGGTTCCGTGTTTTTAATTGTATGAGCCTAGCCTATTGGTCGGAGGACAAGTCACAGACGTCTGACGTTTTTCAGGAACCAACCACAGAGAACCTCTCGCCTCCCCGACATAGTTTGGTCCCGCCCACTCCGCCTGTCCCGCCCCCTTCCAGAGCCGTTCAGGGCAGCAGAGAGACCCGTCGGCCTGTCGACACCATGGCGGCCATAAGCAAGTACCTGACAGCGAAGAACTCCTCCATAGCGGGCGGCGTTCTGCTCCTCTTATACGTCTTAAAACAAAGAAGACGGGCGAGCCAGCTCAACTGGTATGTAGCTCCGTAGCCTCTGTTCAAATGTCAAGTTTGTCCAACCCAGACGTGGTATGTGTGCTAAGGGTCGCCGTATATGATGAGCGATGCTAGCACCACTAGCATAAAGCTTGTGACTGGGTCAGGTGTGTTGTTCGGCTGAACCACAGGACACTTGAGTGCTGTGAAGTTGTGGTCAATGTTAAGTATCAAGTATCAAAAAGGCACAGCCGAAGACATATGGGTTGATTGGGTTCCTCCGTTTATATCTCCGCGCACATTTGTCACCAATGAATGTCAGTCTTTGTTAACAAGCTGCCAGCAGGAGTACTAAGTTACCTTGACTTGTTGCTAGTGTTGCCAAAGTGAAGTGGTTTTTATTTATGTGCAAGTTAGTAAATGGGCTTTGCTTTTCTTGATTTGATGCAGCAGTTTGTATTGACAAGAGTTGACTTTCTAAGGCCATGTTTATTAACAGTTGGTATACACAGGCAACGCAGCTATTCTATTATGATAAATATGTCTGAATAAAATGTTCCAATTGTATTCCCACAGCAAAAAGGGCTCAGCATTGGTCCAGAAAAATGACGTAAGCTTAATGTGTGCATATAATTCATCTATAACACTTACTGAGTCTACAGGACTACTCCAAAACAACTTCAACAGAAGAATGTTTAATCTAAATATTGGTTCTGTTTCTACAGAAAGAGGGCAAAAAAGAACGGGCTGCGGTCGACAAGCTGTTCTTCCTCCGAATCTACCGCATTCTTCGGATCATGACCCCTCGCTTTTTATGCATGGAGGTAGAATGGTTTCCCATGTTCCTCTCCTGGCTCTTCCTCTCACTTCACTCGTAGTTCAACTGGTCAAACAGAAGAACGGCTTATCCACTAAATTATATCTGCTTAATAGTGTATTAATGACACGTGTATGCAGACTTATCTTACAGGAACTAACAGGGTCAAAGCATCGTAATCTTCGCGTGCAGGGAGTGACCTTGACCTAGCACCAAAGCAGGCAAATCAAGATGGCCTTTGTACTGCCTTCTCTTGTTCAATATCCAGAAGCTGGTAATGCAAGACAGAATGCTGTAACAGGCAATGTAGAGGGGTCAACCAGGGTTGTGTTGTAAAGCGACCAGTCGGTAAAGCTGAATGGAGGGGTGATTAATGTCTCATGTATGTGCAATACCATTGTTTCATGATTTTGGTAACCCATCTAGTTACTGATTCCTCTTCCCAATACATTTTAATAATAAAACTTTTCCCCTAGTGGCAATTTAGTCGGGGAGTAATTTGACCATTGCCATAAGGAGTAGGTAAGGGTTGCAAAGGGGTGGAAAATGGACAGCACTAATATATATATATATATATATATAGGCAAAAACTATTAAGACTACAAAACTTGAAAAACATCATTTTAGCAGATTTATTTGTCAGTAGAACTTTAACAAGTTGTAATTATTTTATTCTTTCATTGAAGAACAAAAACATGAATTTTGAGTTCAATATGCTCTGGGCTCAAAAGTGTGGTCCAGGGTTCTAGAAGTGCACATGTGATGGAGAAATGCACAGTGCATGTAGGGGGTGTGGTCTCAATAGCCCTGCAGTAAGCAGGGTGCTAGCGTGATTGAGGAATAGCATAGATACTCAAGTTTACTCGCAGTTTACTCGCCGCTCAGGAGATTCTGTATGCAAAAAACGACTGCCCCTGACCGCTCGCAAAGGGTCACAAAAGAAGCTAAAACCAGGAGTAATGATGTTCACAAAGATGGCATCACTGTTGTTTTATTGGATGATTGTTTTTTTATGTTTATTTAATCAAATAAAACATTTTTATATTTTAATCCCAATAAAAAAAGTTGAAAGAATGATCATTGACCAACTAAATGTGATTCCCCCCCGGCAGACGGGCTACATGGTCCTCATCGCGGTCATGTTGGTGACCAGAACCTACTGTGACGTGTGGATGATTCAGAATGGCACCATGATTGAGAGGTTAGTAGCACTGCTGCGCTGACAAGCGTGTGATTAGTGGAGTTTTTGTTTGGGTCCAATATGTTTCGATCCAAGGAGCAAGCCGTTGACCTAAATATCGTTTTCAAAAGTATGAACCTGTGTAATTTGAAGCATCTCTTTTGTGTGTATGTCTGTCTCTGTGTGTGTGTGTGTGTGTGTGTGTGTGTGGGCGCGTGCGTTCAACGAGACTGTGAGGGCCAAACAGTATCTCTAGCTCTTGTTCTTGTGTTGTGATTCTCCACAGCGGTATCATTAACAGAGATAGCCGACTGTTCAAGCAGCACTATTATCCCTACATTGCCGTCATCCCTGTGGTAACGGCTCCTTACCCTGCTCTTTGGGAGAAGACGTGTTTGTGTGGGGGTGGGGGGTGCATCAACATCAAACGCTTGTTTGTTTGCTGCTTTGTCTATATTCCCTTTAACAACAACTCTGGGCTGTGTTGGCCCCAGGCAGCGGTATTGTATACAAGGTGGTGCAATGAGGGAATCCTATTCAATCTACATCTTCCACACACTCCAATATCCATTTGTTCGGTTGCTTTTTGAATGTACCGGTCATCATGCTGACAGAGGAAATTTGCCTAGAAGTAGACGCACACACATGGGGGTTAATTACCCATTTGCAAAGTAAGTGACAAACAAAGTGAACTGTTATTATGCAAGCAATGGGTGACTGGATGGTTGACAGTAACGGACTCAGCCAGAGCACTCTATAAAGAAACCATAGACACATTAACATCCTATGGCATGACTCTCTTCAGCTCCAAATCCTGTCTGCAACCCGATGAAATGAATTATTCAGCAAAGTACTGCCACTGATCAAGTGGGCTTGTTGGCACTGCCACGTCACACTAACAAGCCCCCCCCCCATTTCACCTGAACAGTTTCTGATATCCACATCTAGAGGACATCCTGAAACACAATGAGATTCACATGTTGTATACATGGAGTGGGATTCCCTGATCCAGAACCGGTCAGGGCTTCTCTGGTGCTGTGTATGATCCCAGTGCAAGGACAGGTCCAGGTCTCCAGGGACTTACCTAAGCTACAGCAGCATTTGAGGATATGCTTGTGTAGCTCCATGGTTTTCAGACTTGCTTTTTACGTGTGTTGTGCTGATCCATTGTGCGTGTTGTGGTTCACAGTGCAATTATCGGTCGCTCAGCTAAAGATTTCAAGACCTACTTGATGGGCTTCTTGAAATTCATTCCAGCTGTAAGTTTATTTCCCCTCTTTGTTTACCCCATGGTGGCCCCCTGTTGTCCCACTGGCTGTTCTCTAATAAAAACAATTAGACCATTTATTTTCACCAAGAATTAACAGAGGACACCTGATTTGTAAAAAAAAAAATATATATATATATATAATATAGTCCCTAAGATATACTGCCATAATAACGTTTCAGCATTATTTTATTATAATTAATGAGCCAATGATTTTTGCATTGTTATGTGTTTGTCTGAGTGGTATGATTAATAATTTACTTGAAATTCTACCCTGCATGATTATGCTTACATTGGTAGATGCAAAAAATAGTGTCCAAGTGTCCTTTTAATGTCTTAAGTGTTTGTGCCATATTGTGTGTTTTTTTTAAATGTAAATTCGGTGTTTCCCAGATTGCCTTGGTGAACAACCTACTGAAGCTGGGCATAAACGAGCTCAAGCTGCGGTTCCGTGAGAGGCTCACCCAGTACCTCTACGACCAGTACCTGCAGTGAGTTACGCTCATCACACCCTCTCGGACCGCTGACGTCCGTCTCGGGGGGGCTCAAAGCCGCCTGGGTTCCAACCCCAGGGTTCTATGTTCTTTGGCCTCTCTGTGATTGGCCGACGCCACGTGGGGGCGTCGGCCAATACTTACACCGGCGCTTCTACAGGGGCTACACGTACTACAAGATGGGCAACCTGGACAACAGGATCTCAAACCCGGACCAGCTGCTGACGCAGGACGTGGAGAAGTTCTGCAACAGCGTGGTGGACCTCTACTCCAACCTCAGCAAGGTAGCCTATGCAGGCCTCAACTCAGACATTTCTGGCTTTGAGCACTTTGCTCTTAGTTTAACGTTTCAAAATAAATAATAATAATTAATATCACAGCCTACAAAAGAAGGCGCACAACTAAATAACATGAGCGCAGTCAAAATAATACAAGTTTATATCACCCTTACAATAAAGAGCTATATTGTATTTAGCTGGCATTTCTCTCAAGTGATTGAACAATAGAGATGCTAACAAAAACAAAGCATACCTCTGTATCAGTGCACAGCATCGTTCACAGCCATATTTTTCGTCGAGAAGCTTCTGCAGTAATTATTCTTCTGTTTGTTTATTCAAAGGAACGTTAGCACACAAAGCCACAACGGCAGACAAATATTTACCCCAGAATTCCTCAATAGTTTGAAGAAATTGTGGCTGTTGTCCTTTCCAATAATTGATCACGTGTAATATGTAATATGTAATATATGTAATATATTACATAATATATTATATGTAATATCACGTAATATGTGGACTTTGTGCCTCACTTTGCAGCCCCTCCTGGACATCGGATTGTACATCTTCAAGCTGACCAGTGCCATAGGTGCCCAGGTGAAACACCACGGCCTCACGTGTTTGTGTGCTACGAGCCGTGCGCTCGTGTCCAAGCGGGGCCTGACTGCATGTCTCTGTGCCTGTGGTCCCCCAAGGGCCCCACCATCATGATGGCCTACCTGATCATCTCGGGTCTGTTCCTGACCAGGCTGCGGAGGCCCATCGCCAAGATGACCGTCACGGAGCAGCGCTTCGAGGGAGAATACCGCTACGTCAACTCCCGCCTCATCACCAACAGGTCCACAAACTGCCCCGCGTTCACACGCACATGCACGCGCACGTACCGTCCTTCAAGGAGACGCCAAACCCAAGTCCTGAGTGGGGGGATTCTCCGGGGTCCTGGCTGATACCGCCCCACCAGGCTCATTCAATCTGGCCCCCTGATCATTATCCCCCTGTACAATTGGTTGAAGTCATTTAATCCCCTCACTCTCCACCTCAAGCTGGAGTGTGGTGGGCGCTCTGGCACAGATTGGCTGCCGTGCATCACCCAAGTGGGGGCTACACACTGGTGGTGGTTAGTGGGGTCCCCCCTTCACTATAAAGCGTCTTTTGAGTGTCCAGAAAAGCTCTATATAAATTCAATCAATTATTAGGCGAGTGCTGCATGCAGCGCTCAACTATTGTTCTTCTTAGGTTTTATTCTTTCTAAATGTCTTTATTATTCTCTACAAACTTTGGGACCTATCTACTCCCTCAATTTTTCACCTAAAGACGCCATTCAAATTTTTAAATATTCAGAATAGCTTGGAATCGCGTGCTTCTTTAAAGATTTTTTAAATATTCTATACTTTTTAAGATATTCTACTTTTAAAATATTATCTTTTTTAACACGGGAGTCAATGGGAGGATGGCAGAGTCGTCCTCTGGTACTTCAACTGTAGAAGTAACCTAACTAAATACATTTTTAACCGTTTATCATCGTTCAAACCATTTAATAAATCTACACACTTGTATCTTCAACACTATCCAAACGGAATTTCGATGTCATGAAGCACAACCCCAGCAGAGCTCCCCGCGCTACGGCCAGCCGGGGGGCGCAGAGCCTTTGGCCGTGATATATAATTATATTGTATTATTTCACGCAGTGACGTTACAGACACAGCCCCGCTGAATGCTTTGTGCTTTTCATTCAGCGGTCACTTTATTTGTTTCCAACCATTCACATTTTCTTAAATGGTGTGCATGTTTACATTGTTTACTCCATTTAGACTCGAATTCAAAGTTCAAATCCCTTCACTTGATCCCTTAACATCTCTTTACGTCTTAAACCGTTCTACATGTTCTGTCATTCCAACCACTTGGTGTGGTTCTGTGTTCCTCAGCGAGGAGATTGCCTTCTATAATGGGAACCTGAGGGAAAAGCAGACCATTCACTCCACGTTCCAGAAGCTGGTGGGTTCCACCTTTTTGTATTATGGTCGTAATAGTCCCTGCACTCTTGAGGTTGAATTGATATTAAAAGGCAGCAAATGTCTCTAGGTGGACCATCTCCATAAGTTCATCTTCTTCCGCTTCTCCATGGGCTTTGTGGACAGCGTCATCGCCAAATGTAAGTGGATTGTAGCCACAGACTTTTATTATTGCTGCTGGTGGGGGAACAACGCAATGATGTGTCCTCCTCCCCGCTCTCTCGTTGCAGATATAGCCACCGGGGTGGGCTACCTGGTGGTCAGCAGGCCCTTCCTGGATCTGTCGCACCCCAGGCACCTGCACACCAGCCAATCTGAACTGATGGAGGCATGAACGTCTTGGGGTCTTATTTCACGATTGGTTCTCAAACTTTCCAATTGCAATGTGCTGAGTGGGTCGTTGTGCTGTGTGCCGTAGGACTACTACCAAAGTGGGAGGATGCTTCTGAGGCTGTCCCAGGCCCTAGGCAGGATCGTCTTAGCCGGCCGAGACATGACGCGTCTTTCTGGGTGAGCAACCCCCCCCCAACCCCACTGCCACCTCCCTCCTGCAACCTGTTCTCAAGTAGAGGCCACCTGTATGGATGGGCAAACACAGATAACTACCCATGTTTGCTCGATGCAAATTGAAAAAACATGTTTCCCCTAGGATGCCGTTGTCGCTGTGAAGGGGAACTGTTTATTTTTCTGCTCGCAATTTTTTTTGTGTGTGTGCTCTCAAAGCGCACCCTGCAGGGGGGGTTTCTCTGTGTCTGCCAGCACCAGGAGGGTGTACATGCAGTACATTTGTGCACAGTATTGAGCAGGGAAAATATGGAGGGTTTAACATAATACAAGTACAATCTTTAAAACAATCATTTACATTTATTTAACGAACTTCACATAACACAAATACTACAACAATGGAAAAGGTCTGAGCCTCCAACCAATGCATCTCCCCACTCCCTCCCCTCCCCTCTCCCCGTCACAAAGGCTGTAGTAGGACCATGAAGAGGCCATGCCTCTATTGAACAAGTTTTAGGGCTCTAGAGTTAATAATGGCGACACTATTGAAATTGTTGCTTAAAAAAAATGTAAACTGACATTTTTGCTAAAAGGAAATTCCTTAAAAACAAGTAGAGATATATTTTTCAAAAACTAAAGGTTGCAGTAAGATCATAAAGAGCCTATGCCTATATGGAAAACGTTTTGGGGCTCTAGGGTCAATAATGGCAACGCTATTGAAATTTTACCATTGTGGTCGTTTTCAGTTTTGCACTTTGTAGACGGTCCCTAGACTCCAATGCATTTCACCGTTCGCCAAAGACGGCTCATTTGGTATCTCCGTTTATAGCTATGCTTTACTCACAGCTGTGTGGATTGACCTGGATATGAAACGTCGGTAGCGCAGAGATAAGACGGACCTCTCCTCTCCTTTTATATGCTTTTATATGCTCACACGTGTGTTAATTGACTTGGATATGAAGCGCATATCCAACGTCCGTAGCACACGGAAAGTTATATTATTTTGCGTCGTGCAAAATAATGTAACATTTGTATTTTAAAGAGATAAGCTGAAGCTCTTCTCTCCACTTGTTAAAAAAAAAAGAAATTCAGCAGCGGCGGTCATATTTCAGCTCCTAACACTGCTAGGTGCATATAGGGGAAACACTGGGTTAAGTGAGGAATATAAGTCCAATTATTTAACATGTTTTTTAGTAAGTAAACTGCCAAATCACTAACATTCTTAAGCCCCTCGTCTGTCTTAAGGGATTTTAACATGAGAAAGCAGTCATGTGACGCACCACCAGAAAGATTAGTGTACCATAACCATTGTTGGCTAACTGACAATACCAACCCCAACCAAAATAAGATTCATGCAACGATATGAGTAATGTATTTCATAACTATCATACTTATAGGCACATGCACATTAATAGCGATCTTTTTTCTAACCCTTGAACTACACATTGGGCCTATTATATGAAACCTAAGATTCTACTTATTCCAACAGTTTAAACCATACCACTCTGTTACTAAAACTCACTGAACTAGTGGCAAAAAACAAACAAGAACAAAATTATTATTTTCTTTTTTTAAGCTAAAGATATCCTTACAATTTTTATGACTAATAATGTCGCACAAAACCACCATGCACAGGTAATCTAATGTCTGGGCACCATTTTGCAACTAAACAAGGTATTAACAACAAAAGAAATACTAGCTAAGAGAGGGTTTTATTGGAAATAGGTTTGGTGCCCTCAATCAGAACACATGTCCTACATCGCCATCTGGTGGACGTATGGTGCACTAGCGATTATTTGGCTTGGTGTCATTTAATATATATTTGCCCTGATCTTTAAATAATCAGATGTCAAAATTGTGCAACTGGTCCCCAAGATATCGACCGGTTTATGTCTCATCAAGTTTATATTGTCAAATTTGCACTGGATTTATGTTTAAATTTGGACTAAAAATAAAACCTTCCACCTCTGCTGGGTTCTTGCTCAGTTAGAACACAGTTCAGTTATATTTTTTAGTTATGTTTTATTTTTTTGCTCACCAAGCGATGGTGACCATTTTTCTGTTAAAGTTAAAGTTGTTAAACCGGGGAACTAATCTGTAAAATACTAGGGCCACTTCAGGGTTTCCAGAGTTTTGATTGGCTGTGCCCCCTTGCTGGAGCGAGTGACATTCCTACACAACAGCCTTCACACCAGACCCAATGTGACCTACTTTCCACAAGTACGAAAATTTGTAACGTTTTCTAAAACTGAATATAGCTGTGCATCAACTTTTAAGAGTAGGTTATGGTTGGTTAATTTCTGCTATTCACTTAAAGCTGTTTCATTACAGAGTATAATATTGGTTCAGGCTAACTTCGGGTAGTAACCACTTTCAAACGTCTGTAGATACACTCACAGTATTTTCACCAATCTTTTGCTTAGATTTTGGTGGTGTTGCCAATTTTCTGCAATTAGAACTCAGAAGCAGTCTATTGTATTTGATGGAAAGGTCGTTTAGGATTAAGGTCAGAATGAACACGTCTCAGTGGAGAGTGAGGCCTGGCTAACAGTCAGTGTAACCATTTCTCCAGGTTCACGTCTCGCATCGCTGAGCTGATGAAAGTGTTGAAGGACCTCAACACGGGCAAATACGAACGCACAATGGTCACCCAGCAGGAAAAAGGTATGTCTCCATGCATACCACAACAAATTAATCATATAAAATGACAGCTTATCAGAAAGACGTTTTGAATATCTAAATATTTGAGGAAAAGGTTATAACTTTTTGGTATCATAACCTGATGATATGCTTCGTTGTTCTGAACCTTGGTAGCATTTTCAGGGTGTACATCGATTATCATACCAAAATGTCCTGTAATATCATCATTAATGTACGAAACTGAACTGATTAGTCTTTTGCTCGTGTCCATTCCTCGCCCAGATCCCGGGTCCGCGTTGGAGAAACTAGCCCTGGTTCCCGGAAGTGGCCGGGTCATCAACGCAGACCACATCATCAAGTAAGACCGGCCCAAAAAACAAGCAGTCCTTACAAAAACAAAACCAAGCTCCAATGCCATGACCCAGGACGCTTTCCTCTTTAGGTTTGACCACACACCCCTGGCCACGCCCAACGGAGAGATCCTGATCAAGGACCTGTCGTTTGAGGTAGGTCCCCTCCGCGGGGCTCGTCACACCAGAGTGGCAGCTCCGATGTCTTTGTCTTTTTTTTGGTTTTAGGGCAGAGCATTTCATCCTTTCTTAAAGCGTTTGAGGAGCAAAACTGCGCACAATCGCAAGCATGCCAAATAACCGTTAAACCGGCAGTTTGTTGTTGTTGCAGTCATCAGTCAAAGAACTCAAATGGTCTGTACATCTGTTTTAGATTGTCGAGAACCATGGTGTTTGAGCTTCTTAGTTCCTTCATTATTGGCCCTAAGGTTCCCATGTCTCCATCTCCCATTTCTCATTCCCATGGTTTTGTTTGTAATTCTTCATTTTGAAGGTCATGTCTGGCGCCAACGTGTTGGTGTGTGGTCCCAACGGCTGTGGAAAGAGCTCCTTATTCAGAGTCTTGGGAGGGGTGAGATTCACTGCCCCAAGCCTGGGGCTTTACTTTTGCTCGATGCAACCAGAAAAAACGGTCCCCTTCCTCATCTTACCTATGTAGAGTAATGCAATGTGTGGTATGTCTGCTTGCGTGTGCTTCAGCTTTGGCCTCTGTTTGGGGGAGAGCTGACCAAACCAGAGAGAGGGAAGCTCTTCTATGTTCCCCAGGTAAAACCATCCCTCCCCTTTACTCCTCTGTGGTCATTCTTAAGCTGACAAAAGAAACCTAATGTGTGTGTGTGTGTGTGTTGCGCAGAGGCCTTACATGACGCTTGGCTCTCTGAGGGACCAGGTCATCTACCCGGACACGTTCGAAGAACAAAACCGCAAAGGCATCTCTGACCAGGTAGGGCTCACACAATGTGGTCACGGGTTGGACTGGGGGACCCTCCTCGCGGGTTGGACTGGGAGACCCTCCTCACGGGTTGGACTGGGAGACCCTCCTCGCGGGTTGGACTGGGAGACCCTCCTCACGGGTTGGACTGGGAGACCCTCCTCGCGGGTTGTACTGGGAGACCCTCCTCACGGGTTGGACTGGGGGACCCTCCTCGCGGGTTGGACTGGGAGACCCTCCTCACGGGTTGGACTGGGAGACCCTCCTCGCGGGTTGGACTGGGAGACCCTCCTCGCGGGTTGGACTGGGGGACCCTCCTCGCGGCTTGGACTGGGAGACCCTCCTCGCGGCTTGGACTGGGAGACCCTCCTGGTATGTTTGACTGAATCCCTACCCGCTGGCTCCCTGCAGGTGCTGAAGGAGTACCTGGACAACGTGCAGCTGGGCCACATCCTGGAGCGGGAGGGGAGCTGGGACATGGTGCAGGACTGGATGGACGTGCTGAGCGGAGGGGAGAAGCAGAGGATGGCTGTAGGTACCCCATAGACATCTCGAAACAATAAACCTCCCAGAATAAATAGAATATAGCCTTCTCACTTTGGTGGTCACTCCTAAGTAAGACTGTTGATGTTTGTTTCCCAGATGGCTCGGTTGTTCTACCACAAGCCCCAGTTTGCCATTCTGGATGAGTGCACGAGTGCCGTGAGCGTGGACGTGGAGGACTTCATCTATAGCCACTGCCGGACGGTAAGAACCCCTGATGGGAGGCCCTAACAAAATAATGTAAAACTGTTTTCAGTTAGGAGTTATTTAGATTTGAGTATTGACCCAACTATTTCAACTGAAAGTTGTTTGGCTTGTGTTAACATGTGATGGTTTATCCTTTTTAAGATGTTTATTCATTCATTCATTTTGGACCAACAGGTTGGCATCACCCTATTCACTGTGTCACACAGAAAGTCCCTCTGGAAGCACCACAAGGTAAGCCTGCTTCGTCCTCAGGCGAAATGTATTAATGGGCTTATATTATTATTATTATTATTATTATTATTATTATATTCTGGTGTAGCTGGCGTGTTGAGTAGAGCCTGATGTGTGTCGTTGTGTTGTTTTGTCTTCAGTTCTACCTGCATATGGACGGCAGAGGGAACTACGAGTTCAAGCCCATTACAGAGGAGACGGTGGAGTTCGGCTCCTAGTCCTGTCCCCAGACGGGGGCCGCTAGCCCCAGAGACCAGGATCACCCCGGGCACAGAACCCGGTCCACTAACTGTGTCTGAAGATAGAACGTTGTCCACTAAAACTTAGACACAATCTACTTTTTAATCAAAACCTAACTCATTTCTTTTGTTTGTGTTTTTTTTCCCGAGTTATTTAAAATGAAAAATCTGTTGAGTAATTTAAGGCCCTTTGAGAAGGGTCACATTTTGTAGAGATGAAGTTAAAATAATGTGCCTGTTAACTGGGTGAGCGGTGCGGGGCTGGTAAAGGAGAGGTGGTGGGAGGCACTGAGCGTCGGGCCAGTACTGTCCCCTGGTCAGGGTAATTGGGGGTAGTTGTCTCCTTGAGAGAACCGCCTCACAGAGGAATGTGATATAAAAGTGACTTTTTTTTATGAATGGTAATGCTGCTCTAATCCAAGTCCCTCAGAGCTGAGGGACTCCTAATGGGTGTATTTTGTGTCTTCTTTAATCTAGGATCAATGAAATGTTAACTGGGAATCTGGGTTGTGTGTAGATGCAGAGATGTGTGAAGGTCCTGGTGGGTTTTAGAGGAGGAGGCCTATGACGATATGCAGATGATGCCATACGCCTTTTAGCCCCCCCCCCTTCCTTTATGTACCTCCATTTGTCACTGTAAGGTAACACTATTATTGGTCCTTTTTTAATGCAAGGAAGTCTCTGTATAAATTGTATATGGACGTTAACTGTATTAAAACACAAGGCGCAGGGACCTGAAATAAAATTATTGACAAGAAATGACAACAATCATGGTCTTCTTCTGTGGTCGTGCGGCCGGTAGATCATTGGTGATGTGTTCGCTGGGTGTGGTGGCAAATGTTTCACGTGTTCGGGAACAGACATGTGTCCAGACATCTTTGTGGGGAAAGGGTCAGGACTGTCTAATGATGAACATTAGACCCCGTAAAGACTGATGTCATTATATGGCTCTTTTGAAGAACTTCTCAGATTTATCTAAAGTGTTACTTCCAATGAAAAAGACTTTTTTTTAAATGTAAATTTACAATACGAGTCTCCTCCGTGACAAAAGTGCATTTCTTTTTTTTGTAGTGTTGAATTGAGTAACTTTTTGACTCACTGCCTAGAGACCTTTGATCAGTTCTGTCTGAACAACCTTCCACTGGGTGATAAGGCAACACACTAATCCACATCTACGGTGGATTACATGGTGTGTGAACATGCATGCAATACCTGTAAATATATTTTCGTTAGACATTTTCATAATTTATCTAAAATAGCCTGTAATAAATTATTTGTAATTCTAATTAATGTAATTGTAGGCTACCCTTTGAACGCCATCGGGTAATTTTTTTGTACAAAAAAAATGTGGTCTATGTACTTGTAGAGAAACAAGGCCTCCGTATTCATCAGGAGTAGAGAAACACGAAGTCCTAAGGTGCAGATGGCTCCGACACCTCGCCGATCTGGTTTCTCTGTGTCTCTCACGTAACACAGGAAGTCAAGTACCACCGCGAAGCTTCCTCGTTTTGCTGCTTTCTCACAAACCAAAACAAAAACGAATGTAGATTATGGCTTGACGTACATATATTTACGCAAAGCTAACTTTGATGGTTTTCTCTGTACGGACAGTCATCATGGGTGGCTCGAACATTGCTCTACTGATCTGCAGTCTGTCGGCCTACTGGCCTCCTGGCCAACCTCTGGGACAAGGTAGGGGTCTGCACAAAGACAAACAACACTCGGAAGAGCACACACCACTCATCTTGTTTGTGTTGGATTTACATTACTCAAGTGTTTACCTTGAACCCTCAAATTGCTTTATTTACCTTTACTGCCATGCATTCGGCAGTGTCATAAAGTAGTCTACTACACCAAACCCATCACCGCGCGTGTGTGTGTCCCAGTGCCCCTGCGGTTCGCTGCGTTGGGTGACTGGGGTGGGGTTCCGGTGCCTCCGTACTTCACTCCTCACCAGAAGGCCATCGCAGCCGAAGCTGATTGGCTCGCCCGGACCGCGGGTCTGGACTTCGTCCTAAGCCTCGGGGACCACTTCTACTTCAACGGAGTGAAGGATGTGGCCGACCCCCGCTTCAAGGCCAGTCCACGCACCTGTCCATCCTAACCCCGTTGATTTATTTACTTTTATTTAACCAGGGATAAACCCCCATTGATATTAAATGTACATTTTCCAAAGCAGGGATAAATGGTGAAACCTGACTTACAATGCGACACTTATTTTCGTAGTCTCTAAGCATGAGGTATTTTCATAAGTTACATTTGAATTAACCAAAATTTGACTCGTGTTACTTTTTTCAGCCGCAGAGGAAGTTTGTTAACACAGAACGATGTAGACCTAATCTATTACGGAGTCTGCAGGGTTTATATGCATCCCGAACAGGCAGAGGTTATGGTGCGTTCCTGAATCCTCGAACGCCAGACTTCCGAGTCGAAAGTCTCCCAGCTTTCTTGCGGCATTTCTCGAAGGCACGCCCCCTTTTGTCTTTATAGTTCGAAAATCTGAGAGTAGACCGAGATCAGTGATGACGCCCTCAACAAAATTAATGCGCCGTTGAGGAGATATATTTTTGTATTTGTACCACGTAGGTCATTTTAATGTTGATTTTAAATGCTCTCACACACTTGATTGCATTGCTACTTTTTTGCTGTCACCAATGTTATACATTGCATGGTCTTGCTGTGCGTGCAATACAATCTAAAGTTGTGTTGTTTGTTTTCGGGCTGGTTTGCTAAAGACGCTAATGTAGCTAACAATAAACAACGACTAGCCAATTTCATGCCACAATCACGAAAGACGAACAGGAACGCTATGAATGCTCCGAGACCGGAAGTGCCGTCACACGTGCAACTCGGCAGGCTGGTGTCCGAGGTTTCAGGAACACACCATTATACCACACAGCGCATGGCAGTAGACGACGCTGCTGTGTACTGTAGAATGGGGAAAGGTCGCCTCCTTGTGTTTGGAAATCGTTAGGTTTCCCTCTAAGCAGCCTCTAGTTGAATTAATTCTAGCATTGATTCAGGGTGTTGTATTTAAGAAATTATTCAATACAACAATGGTAATGTTTAACGTTTTTATGTTGGATAATATAACAGCTCTCTGTTTTATTGTCTGCCAATAACTTATCTAGGTTTTTCGTTGTTCCAACACAGTACACATTTGAGAAGGTATTTTCTCACAAGTCCTTGCTGGCAGTTCCATGGTACCTGGTGGGAGGGAACCATGACCATCGCGGGAGCATCTCGGCCCAAATAGCCTACTCCAACATCTCCCACAGATGGTAGGGCTCAAATCGCCAGGCAGACCGACTAACCACATGTTGGCAATAACGTAGGCCTACCTTCTTGTTAACTGAAAAACAACATTCAGTATTGATTCCACACCTGGGAAGTTAACTTTAGTAAATTGCTGAAATACTAGCCATGGCGAAGCTAGACCTTTTTTGGGTGTGCTGAAGTCCACCCAAAACTTGCCTTAGCCCACCCTATCATTTCGTCCTCAAATCTAATATTCTACCTTTTTTTTTTACACAAGCAATGAGAGAATAGATGCTGTACACTAATGAACAGGCACAAATGGGCTAGTGAAATGAGCGCAACCTTCCTGCAGGAATCTCTAACCTCTGATTGGTGGGTGGGCGTCTCCTGTTTGACAAAACCAAAAAGGCAGCACGAGCACACTTAACATAGTTTCTGCTGTTTTGTCTGTCAAAAAGGCTTGCTAGTCTTTATCAGAAAAATCCACGCGATTTCCAGCTGTGTTATAACATGACCAGCTAATAATAATAATAATCATTTTAAAACCTTGACATAATCTGTCAGATGACTATTAAATGACAGTTGACCACAAGGCGATTCTATCTATGCCTCCTCTTGAATTGCTTCATGTTTTAGTCGGCAGGGGCTTGTAATGCTGCGTAGCATGATAAGGTGCAAGGAGCAGAAAAAGTTGACATGGGTGCTATTTTCAGTTGAAAATAGCAAAAAAAACGCTGGCATTATTTTTTCAGCTGAGGGCATGTTCATTGCCATAACAACGTGAGCTAATCAACAAGTACAACATGTTCTAACTAATAATACTATGAGACTCATGAAAACGCCCTCAGCTTATAAAAGGTGTGTTGTGTGTGGGGGGGGGGGGGGGGGGACGAGAGCGGCAGACGGGACTTAGGGTGGGAATGACAGAAAATAATTGAGAGCCACTGGTCTAGAACATGTTGTCTGTTGATTAGCTCACGTTGTTATGGCAATGAAAACGCCCACAGCTGATAATGCCAGCGGTTTTCTTTTAACTAAAAATTTGCACCTTTTTTTTTTTGCATCAGAAGTTTTATAAAAATGTATGGGTCCCTGAAAGTGAGACAACGTAGTTTATGCTCCGGAAATAGTGGTATGTTTCTCATATTATTATACTGTATATTATCTTTTACATGTTGTACCATTGTGTTTCAGTAAACTGTGTAAATAAAAAAAAGGGGGAATTATGGTAATTTTTAAGTGAAACTTACACAAAGGAAATTCAATATACCTCAAATTTGTTATTACAGTTCACATCCATTGATTATTCCTTCATCCAAATAGTATTTTTTCCTTTCATCTCTTTAGTGATTCACAACTGCATTATTTAGCTGACACTGCCAGCTTTTGGCTTAGACATACAACAGCATTAATAAAATAAAGGTTGTGGAATAAAAAAATCTTGGACAGGACTTTATATAGCCTATACTTCATATACCCCTGTGGCTAGTAAATACCTAGAATCGCCCCCTGCTAGCCAGTAAATACTAGTCTTTTATTTAGGGCCAGTGATATCCACTCACAAAACCAACATTTTTTGTTTTTTTTTAGCATTTTAGTGATAAAACTAGAAATATTTAGTTCATAATCAATACAATTTACACATTATTACAATTGAGGGTTCTCCATTGTAACAGAGACAAGGAGAAGTTATTTCTAACTCTGTGTTCCCCGTCACATTGGACCTGGGAAGGAACTACCCGTCCCTTTACTACGAGCTCCTGTTCCCGGTTCCTCACACCAATATGTCGGTGACGGTGCTGATGATCGACACCGTGGTGCTATGTGGAGACACGCACGACCAGGAGCAGCCGAGCGGGCCGGAAGACCCCGTGGCGGCAGAGGCGCAGTGGGCGTGGATCCTCTCTAAACTCGCCAACAGCAAGTAAGCAACACAGCCCTCATTTCTATCCCCCTCACGGCGCTGTAGGGAGGATTCAACAGCTGTTATTTAATGGCTACGGCAACAAATGATAGCTGTTAAATCCTCCAGCCATCCGTCAGCTGTCAATAAGTCAAGTGCTCTGAGAATATCTGTTCTGGTTGACTACTTATGCCTCTATGAGACCATTTAGATAGCACACCACTTCTGGGTCTTTCTGGCCAATCATCTCTTCCCTCATTGGTTCAAGGAATCCCTCTTGCCTTTTTGGGTCGTTCATTTGGCTCCATATGCTCTTTTCGGTTCACTCGATCTACAACTGAACAGTATTTCTGTTTGTTCACATCCACCAAAGAACCGGTTTACATTTTATCCAGGATTTAATCTAATGTAGGGCTATTCAACCCCTTATTGACTTTGTCAGCACATTCTAATAAATAAGAGTTAATAAATTAGTGATGTGAGAGTACAAAAACTGCTGCACCCTACATCTACATCTACATTTGAAAAACACACTAAGGTCATATAAATATGGATATTTAGGTAAGAGGTCTGTAATCGATGTGATGATAGGTGTGTTCATGTTCAGCCACTATATGGCAGCAGAGCTGCACATGTGCTCATTCTAGTCAGTAGAAGCTCTTCAATAGTGGACCCTGTCCCTACTGACGGACCTCAGCTGTCATCGCTTGGGAGATTGATCCTGTAGGATAGGTTTTTCGTATTCCTCTAATGCAGTAAAATAAAATAGATAATATATTGCCATCTGATGATAATGGCATTCCTCCACGCAGGGCTGAGGAGGAGGAATCCGGGCAGGGAGATCCAGTCACTGGTTAAGAATGTAGCGCCACTGTCGCTGTTCATTTCCAACCCTGCTGGACGTGCACTTACAAGCATTTGGTTTCGCAAGAATCAACATTTCTACTGTAGAGGACGAATAACACACTTCTTGATGATCGCCATGTTTGCTGAACAAGAGCACTTCTGAGTAACCGCTGATGTGCTTCCCCTTTTGAATGCACTGCAATATCCTATAGGCCTACGGTGTAACATAATTGTTATGAAATGGACAAGAGAGAGTATTCAAGGGGAGTTGGGTTCACTATACTGTAACCGGGAACAATGAATACGGTGCATGCTGCATGTTTTCTGAACAAGGCTGAAAGACATTATTTCAGCAGTGATGAAGGCTGCCTGGCATCAACGAATAAGAATCCCTGCAGCAGTAAAACTTCTATTCAGTATAAGATAAATACTTGTTCACTGTTTAGAAGGAACAGTTCTTCTCACTTTGCCCTGCCACATAACTTTCCTGTGAGTGAAAGATGTAGCATATGTTATGGTCCGGTTGAGATTTGGAGATCGCGTCATCTGACATGATTCTGTGTTGGCGGTCACTTGGTCAGGGGGATGAGGTAAACCTACGCTGCCTTGCCCAGGTGTTAGTCTATAAATGGATTCCAGTTTGAGGACTAATTGCAGTTGTTCAGCTTTCTATCTTTGTAAATTATAGATTTGGTGAGAAGACTTTAGTCAGTCATTCAATCGACTAATCGTTTGTATACTTTTTTTGTGTACTCAATTACAGTATAATTTTATAGCAGATATACTCTGCATGTCCTCTTGCGGTTGTTAATAACTATAGGCTATTTAAAGGTTGAATGTCCTTTCAGTCCAAAGTGCTCTCATCACAACAATAACAAAATACGTGGTTTGATGACATTATCATGTAGCGCGTCATTTAATTCCAAATAGCGTTAGAATAACTGAGACAATGTTATTTGAGGAAGCCCAGTGCTGTTATCTGTGGTCAGAGCAATCACATTCAAAATAATGATGAAATGAACCAAATGTATCAGCATGAAAGTTGTAACGTTACGGGTAACGTAGCCTACACATTACAGTGTTGCCCACTGCATTTCATTTGATTGACTAATTATGGTGGTAGCTAACAGAGGGGGGGCTAAACCAGCCACAACCCGAGTAATCGGTTTGTAGATTTGTTGAGATTCAGACTGTGATTTCGTTTTTTCTGGCATCCCTCATACTTTTTTTTTTTTATAAAACTTGCATGTGATTTGTAACTTGCACACAAGCTTTCGTAAGTCGCACACGGGCTTTAAGTAAATTGTTGTGTTGTTTTGCAAAACACTGTGTGTTAAGTGTGAGGCTGAGAGTGTGCTTAAAGTTTTGTAGATCTAGCTAGATGTTTTGCTCTCGCATCCTAACTCTAACCCTACAATTTTAGGATGAGCGATAATGGCCCGCTTGTTCAAGAGGTTTCACAGCAGAGTAAACAACTATATGGGGTCCGAACAGGCTCATTAATAATGAACGCACAGAGAAGGATTCACAAATGTATTTTGTGATTTATATATAAATTACTCTTTTCTCACAAATACATTTCAATGCACACACACATGGATATCGGTATGTATAAATGTAAAATAAGTCCATAAACAAAAATAAGTTTCACAAACACATTTCTGATCCACACACAATTGTGTCTTGTTTTAAATAAATGTAATATAAATCCATAAATATATGAATTATTTTTTTTTTTGCAATTTTCATCAACATGTATTTGGATGTTATTACATTTATATACAAACTGTTAAACTTGAATTTACAGCCTAGTTTCTCATCTAGGTCAACATCGGCTTTTTTCACTTTCTGTCTTTTTGTTTCTACTATCGGTGGACACATGAAATGAACGTCAGTAAAACATTCTGTCTTTGTCACTTTTGATTTAGCTCGTATGGCCACTACTAACAACCAGGACTATGGTGGCTACGTTCCGCAGGTCGGAGTAACTTGTTGTGGCTGGTCACTACCCCGTGTGGTCCATCGGCCATCACGGGCCCACCCCCTGCCTGCTGAAGAGGCTGCGTCCTTTACTGAAGAAGTACCAGGTCACTGTGTACCTGTGTGGCCACGACCATGACCTGCAGGTGAGGAGCACTTCACTGGGACTGGGGAGCTTAGTAGGACTGTAGTTTAGTATACCTGTGGAGTTTAGTATGACTGTGGAGTTTAGTATGACTGTGGAGTTTAGTATGACTGTGGAGTTTAGTATGACTGTGGAGTTTAGTATGACTGTTGGAGTTTAGTATGACTGTGGAGTTTAGTATGACTGTTGAGTTTAGTATGACTGTGGAGTTTAGTATGACTGTGGAGTTTAGTATGACTGTTGAGTTTAGTATGACTGTTGAGTTTAGTATGACTGTGGAGTTTAGTATGACTGTTGAGTTTAGTATGACTGTGGAGTTTAGATGTCTGTTTGCAACTGAGACAGCAGGGTTTAGCGGGACTGTAGTAGTATGTAGTATGTAGTATTATATGAATGTAGTTTAGTATGAACTGTAGTTACTATAGACTGTAGTTAAATGCTTTAGTATCATATTGGTGTGTAGACAGTGGGGTTTCGATGACTGTAGTTTTGTATAACCTTGTACTTTAATATGACCGGAGTTGGGTATGAGTGTCGAGTTTGGTATGATTGTAGTTTTGTATGACTGTAGTTTAGTATAACCAGGTAGTGTGATAGGAGTTAACTATCGGTTTAGCATGACTGTGGAGTGTTGTTTCTCCTCAGCCTTAGTGACATTTTCCCGTTGGCCATATTTGATACAATCATAACCCTTCAGGCTTACAGAATATTCCAGTGAAATAGTAGCAAGGACATCAACCGAAGGTGTGTTTAGTTTGTTTCGATTACACCTTGACAATCGTCTTCCCGTCAGTTCATCAGAGAGGATGATGGGAGCTCCTACATCATCAGCGGCAGCGGGGTCGTCAGCGACGACTCCTCTGATCACAGGGACAGCGTGCCGTTGTCCTGGCAACTCTACTCCAGCCCTGTCAATCACACGTCTGGAGGAATGTCCTACTTTGAGGTCACTGAGAAAGCAATGTCCGTCAGCTTTCTACAGACGGACGGGAGGTGTGTGTACCGCGTAGAAGTGGGACCTCGCATCACTTGAGGGGTTGGGTTCATTGTTCAAATGTGAAATCCGATGTTTAGAATCAGCAATTTATTAACCATATTCACAGTTTGTTAACTTAAGCTCCTCATTAGAGGTACATTCCTTAACATGGGCAGAGGAACATGTATAGAGTTAATGGATTCGATTTATGTTCACCTTACATTTTTTTTCTTTTTTATTCTGATGAAAATTGCCACAAATCACATCAGGTAAACTTGTAATAGTTATATTAGTGGACAAGCCAAACAGCCGTAGATAATGTTAGGTTGGGTAGCCCAGTCCTGTTGTCCGCAGTTTATAACGTTACTCTACACATTAGTGTTTCTCACATAATTAGATTCTAGCTTTTGGTAGTGGCTGACAGAAGAGATGATGTTTTTAGGGTTTTTTTTCCAAGTTTGAAGGAAGGATATTCAACCCTTGCAGCGATCTGACGCAGGGGACTAAGACTCGAGCAGCGGTATCAGTCCTGTGCCTAGCAGGGAATAACTCACTACTACTGCCACTACCATCACACCTACCACTACTGTCACTGTATGTGTTGATGGACAAATGAGTGAAAGCCATCGCTTTCGGGGGGTCATTAGCAAATCATAAATACAAGGTAACATAATAGAGAAACATTTATTCTTTGTTTTATTGTGATGTATTGTTCAATCAGTATTGTTTACACCTACAAATGATACTAATTCATTTCATAACAGCCAATCAGTGTTCAAATCAACGTAAACCTATTCAAATAAAAACATCTTTTTTCTATTTTGTGAATTCTTTCTGACATAATTGAATTGTTTTAGTTTTTTTAACAATACAAATCATACAAACTTGCGTGAACAATTTTGAACAATATAAAAAAACACCATCGTACATAAAGAGCAATTTCATTGCTTTTTTTAAATAATAAATTATAAATACAAAAATATAACAGTAGTTTTTGATTTTCTATTATTGTGTAGTCTTTCAACATCATAACCTTATCTCCCATAGTTAATTTAAAGTTAGCCGTAAGAACAATAAATAAATAAAAGCAAATGGTACCGTAACCAGTAATATATTCACCAAAGATACACAATAAGCTCACCAGTGACCTCCCATTAGTCTTCCTAAGGATTTCTATAAAAATATATACTATTCACAGGAGCTTAGACTGAGATTTGCTCACGTCTTCTCACTCAGGTCGGCGTAGAACTGGAGAGCGAGAGCTAGAGGATGAGAAAGGACGGTTTCACAGAAACCAATTCCAGCATCCCACAGTGGAACGAGGACCTTGCTGTGGCCCCTCTGGTTCTCCCCGCCCTGTGAAGAGGACTGTTGGATCCCACCCAGCAGCTGTGCCATGCCCACCCCCACCACCCTGCACACCACACAGACACACACACACACACACACACGCACGTACACCCACACACACGGCGTTAAGCTGATCATAGTAGGTCGCGCTCTTTTGTGTTCTCCTGGGCTTCCCTCCGGCGCTTGAAGCAGACCACCGCCACCACGATGCCCACGGACACAATGACCAGGATGAGGAGGACGCCCCCCGCGATGACGGGCACCGAGTACACTGTGGGATGAGGAGGAGGGGGGGGATTACTATGTGCTCTGTACATTACAGTACATACAGGACAATATCAGTCCGGCCCATCCAACTAGTGTCTCTCTTGACTTCACTAAAACATCTGTCACCATTATAGTTTGTCAAAATGATGCCGACTGATTTTAACAAGAGCATTTAGCGTCAGCAAACCACAGCACGTCACAAACAACAGCACTGTGGTCTTTGACATTAAGCATTCTGTAAAGCACTAATTCCCTGTAACAAAAACAAAGTGCTATTCTTTCTTTGTGATAAAACATTCTGTAAATTACTAATGTCTTGTTACAAAGAACCAAGTGCTATGCTTTGGTCTTTGTGATAAGACATTTTGTAAGAACTCATATGGCCATTCAGTTTATTTTTTCCACACACTTTCACCAACTCCGTGCTGACCGGAGGCACAGTGGTTCCAAAAGACAGATTGTTGCATCAGTTTAGTTTACATTGGTGACATGAGCATGCTCCAGCTTAATGCTCTACTGCAGTTTTTTTTTTTTTTACAAATTTACCAACTATTTTAGTGAGGCCACGGGAAACTGGTACAGTGGTTTAATCACTAGCAGTGCCCTTTAAATATACTTTATTTTCCTCCTCGTCATAGCCATGACATAATGCAACTGTCATTTTAAAGCATGCATACAAAAAGCGACTTGCAATGACAGAAACAGGTCGCAGGGCATTCATAGAAAATGTTGAATCTTTACAGCTTCTACGCTTGGGATTTGAAATCCTAGTGGCTGATGTTGACATCATTCCAGAGTAGCGCGGGTGAGACCATCGGTGTTCACTAGTGATGGGTCGTTTGCGACCGAATCAGTTTCGAATGAACAGATCTTTAACAAGAACGAACCGAACTGATTCTTCTCTCTTGTTCGTCTCGTT
>OLKM01000120.1:67500-75000 GCA_900291075.1 Melanogrammus aeglefinus | reverse complement strand
GGTCAGTCTCTGAAAGTGCTTTCCACTTCCCCCGCAGTGACCGCTTTCAACAACCCTAAGCATGTGAAGCGAGCAAGAAATGGAGGCACACACAGTAATTCCCCCACTAGCAGGATGACTATGGATGCAGTTTGTTTGAGGGCAGAGCTCCTGAGTGGTTAGTAGTCTGCAGTACAAATAGAGTGCCGTCGCTTGGCCTCCTTCCTTCCACCTATCCCAGTGTTCCTTCCGAATAGAAGCAACACTGATCCTTTACAACCCTTCTCTCCCGGAGTGAGAGCTATTCCACTCCATTAGTACTGATTACTTTCCCAGGCCAGTTCCCCAGGAAGTAGAAAGATTTAGAAGCCCAAACAAGATCTAAGAGCTGAGACCACAATTCATCTTCTCCACATGTATACTGTTTGTTGCACACTATGTTTCCCAGCCTTTCTGGTATTCTGTACATCTATCCCCCATGGCCTGTTTGTACAGAGAACCCAAACCACAATGTATTCCTTTGAACTCCAATTACTATTATTATATTGTAATAATATATTGGAGTGACAATGGCGTTTCAAATGGAACATGCAGAGGCTTCTATCTCTGCTCTCAACAATCAAAATGTAATATTGAACAATCCAACACATATCCATACATCATATTTCTTTTTGGATGCTCAAACGAATGGTTTAACCCCTGGAACTCACTCACGTACCCCCTAGGGTCAGCTTGTTCCCTGGGGTCCGACCAGCAGATGACCTCTGCTGAAGACCAGTCCTTATGGCGTAGTTACTCTGTCGTTCACTAGCAGCACCTTACAGAACCAGCAGAAGTAGACCAACCTTTCAACCCTTTACATTTCCTGATACTTTTGTCCCTTCCATTTGACTACACGCAGCGACAGTAGCTAAAGGTTTGTGTCAAGGTGTCCCTGAGCAAGACGCCTCACCCTGACTGCTCCTGATGAGCTGGCTATCGCCCTGCGTGGTTGACTCCGCCGTCGGTGTGTGAATAAATGGTTGTAAGTTGATTTGGATAAAAGCTTCAGCATAATCCCCTAAATGTAAATGGATATTATGGCAGTTCTGGTCATCCAGGTTCTCCTTTTTCACGTCCCTTCTCAACATTTCTTCCTTCCTACCTCACAGAAGATATGTGGGTGTTTGTACTTGAACGTTTACTTTTGAAGTCCTGGAAAACGGTCCCAGTTTGTAACCATAAAGCTGCCCACTACAGTAGTTGGTGAATGAGTCAACGCCAAGGCACTTCAACCTCCCCTATCCTCTGTTTATTCTGCTCCCCATTATCACCTCACTGTTTGTTCCACTATGGATGAAGTTTCTGAGAACTCCTTTCTGACCCAAACAAACTCCATGACAGCCGGAGTGGAACCCCATGGAGCACAATGGGGGGGTTGGGAGAGCCAGGACCTCATACCGTAATCAGTCTCACACTGGCCTAGCAGGGCCAGCAGAGGGTTATTCATTTCATATTTGATAAGAAACGCACAGTGCCTTCATTTGGGGTCTGATGGAAAATGTTTACATTTTATGGATGATTCTTGACATGCAGTACCTGTTGTTTCCTATTACTATGTGCATTGCTCTCTTTATTCTCGTGGTTCTGCACTGGACACCACGATTGTAAGTGTAAACTTTATTTGGCAATAAAGTCAATTGTCATTCTGATTCTTAAACTGTACTGCTATTTTAGAAAAGGAAAGCCTAGGCCAACGTCTACCTCTCTGTGTGTTGTGATTTAGTGATTTTTCATTCCATTTTTTAATGAATTCTGCCAGTAATTTAGATCTTGTAATTGCTGTTTTTCTCTTATAAAATATTCACCATACCTTATTTTTTCTGGTAAAAGGGTACAAAGAATTTGATTTGTGGCTGGAAATTGGCATCAATCTTTTATGCCAATGACAGCACATTTTCGTAAAACATAAATAACGAGATATGCTTTGATTTAGATTTGACCATAGAGTCATACCAGCTTAAAGCGGTCAGCAAGGGTAGCGCAGTTTGGTTGTCTTTGGCGCCACCTATGGCGGAAAAAAGTGTGCCACTGTACACAGCCTGGAGGACTGCCTGATCCCGTGTCCTCACATTCTGTTCCGAAGCACTAACTGTCCTGGAAAGTCTCCGGACGGACCTCTCTCACATTGTGGTCCGACCAAGGAGGTAGACCACATCTCCAGATGGTCAGGCACTCTGATCGGATTGCATAAGTGTGTGGACAGCAGTCTGTGCACAAAGGTGGCCCTGTCTCCTATAAAAGAGGCTGGATGTATAGTATGTTCTATTAAAGAAAACCTTAACGCCCTGATTCATATTAAAGAGACCAGAAGTCTATCTATCTCACCGTGAATGGTGTGTTTCAACACCTCCTGAAGGTAATGCTATCAACAAGGTCTATACATTTCTTAAAAAACTACAGCATTTGTCTTCCTTTAACTTTATTAATTCATTAACACTATAAAGAAATCTTTAAAGCGGGATTAATTTGTCATGATTATCTTGTACAAATGAATGTGTCTATAATGAACCTTTGGAATGGATTTTTCCGCGGAAGCAAAGCAGACATAAACTTCCTGTTTTCCCCACAAGAGCACGTTGCCCGAGTCCGTCCCGGAGACGAAGAAGAAACATGTCATCCGTGGGTCACTCGAGTTTCAACGTTTCTACTGAAAGACCCAAAGGCGCCGTGCAGGATTACAGCAGCCATACGAGCACGATGATAGATGTTGGGACAGCATCCCCCCCCAGACAATCCGCTTCAACTAGTCATGGAAAAAGCTTTTCTTTCTTAGAAAATATAATGAAAGTCTGGTAGTGTGAAACGTTGTGATCAATCACACCACAGTGATAATAGGGAGTTTTATTTCCCATTAGAACACAAGTCATATCTTAACCCCTGTTTCACCTTGGACGGATAAAACCCAATAAAAACAAGAAACACCTCACATTCATAACCTTCAGCTTTAATTCAGCTTCTTTTAAGACAACACGAAACATGTCTCCCTCCACTTTTTAAATTGTGCGTGTGTGTGTGTGTGTGTGTGTGTGTGTGTGTGTGTGTGTGTGTGTGTGTGTGTGTGTGTGTGTGTGTGTGTGTGTGTGTGTGTGTGTGTGTGTGTGTGTGTGTGTGTGTGTGTGTGTGTGTGTGTGTGTGTGTGTGTTTCCTCCTTTGTTTGTGTAACATATATCCAGGAAAGGATCCCTTGGTCTTAGTGTGCATCATGAGAAAAAGCATTGTTTACATGTTATTATCAGTTCATATCATCATCTCATCGAGGGAAACATCTCTGGGCTCAATGTAGATAACAGTCATGAGTCTCCCCGTCTTACACACAGGATTAGTGTTTTGAATGAGTAAGTGCTGTGGTTTAGAGATCTTTGGAGGCCAGGAGTGGAAGTTTCTGTTTGGTCACAGTTTCTTCTTTTCTCGTCAGTATGACACAATAAAAAGTCACTCAGTCATTCCATACAAAGAAATCCCCCCCCCTGATTGGTTATCGGCTCGGCCCTTCATCACTTCGATGCCACATTCTGTGTTTAGCGACTCATGATGCCGGGGCACATGGAGGTCACGACAAGAGGTTGGGTTTGTGTAGTGTAACTGTACACTACACAGACCCAGCCTCTTGTTGTGACCGGGCTCTCTGGGACCTGTGAACAGAATATTCTGTCAACCCTTGAGTTGAGTTTGAAGATAAGACCATCTTTTTAACACTGCCGGTGGACCATGAACCACCCTGTGTGTTCATCCTGACACTTGTTAGTCGGGGACATAAGGTTCCTGGTCCTTTGTGTGGACAGTTATGTGCCCTTCCCACAACTCAAACCTCCACCCAGCGGCGAAACAACAATCCCTCTGGGGCCAGAACCTGAAGAGCAGCTCACTGCATCACCAAACGCAAAGGATAACAGAGTCTAAGCTAACGTAACAGAGTCTAAGTGCTAAGGATAACAGAGTCTAAGCTAACGTAGCAGAGTCTAAGTGCTAAGGATAACAGAGTCTAAGCTAACGTAGCAGAGTCTAAGTGCTAAGGATAACAGAGTCTAAGCTAACGTAGCAGAGTCTAAGTGCTAAGGATAACAGAGTCTAAGCTAACGTAGCAGAGTCTAAGTGCTAAGGATAACAGAGTCTAAGCTAACGTAACAGAGTCTAAGTGCTAAGGATAACAGAGTCTAAGCTAACGTAGCAGAGTCTAAGTGCTAAGGATAACAGAGTCTAAGCTAACGTAGCAGAGTCTAAGTGCTAAGGATAACAGAGTCTAAGCTAACGTAGCAGAGTCTAAGTGCTAAGGATAACAGAGTCTAAGCTAACGTAGCAGAGTCTAAGTGCTAAGGATAACAGAGTCTAAGTGCTAAGGGTAACAGAGTCTAAGCTAACGTAACAGAGTCTAAGTGCTAAGGATAACAGAGTCTAAGCTAACGTAACAGAGTCTAAGTGCTAAGGATAACAGAGTCTAAGCTAAGGTAACAGAGTCTAAGTGCTAAGGATAACAGAGTCTAAGTGCTAAGGGTAACAGAGTCTAAGCTAAGGGTAAGAGTCTAAGCGCTAAGGGTAACAGAGTCTAAGCACTAAGGGCTAAGGGTAACAGAGATTAAGTGCTAAGGGTAACATAGTTTATCGCTAAGGGTAACAGAGTCTCAACGCTAAGGGTAAGAGTCGAAGCTCAAAGGTTTCATATTCACATCTCCGCCATCACGGATGTTTCAAATATTATTAATAGCATTATTCATTGCATTTAAATACCACTTTTCTAGGCCATCAAGTTCAGGAACCCATGATTGAGATGCCATTTTTGGAGAGATGTTAAGATAACCAAGGAAACACAAGCTGATGCAGAATCCCACCCACAAACCTCAGCCTCATTGCTAGCCAGTATTCCCTAAGTTCTCTCCAGAGGTCCAAGGGGTCCAGGCTCCGACAGCTACCTGATACCTGCTGCAGCCATCAGGGAGGCAGAGGGCTAACCCAGGACCCTGCTTCCACATTGTTCTGTGTTCAAAGTGGGCTGTGTCGAGGTTACGCAACATAGCACACAAGTATTCAACACCTTAAGAAGTGTTTGCACAGGCCAACAGTGCGGAGCGGCTGATTTGGCAAGTCCCTTATTAAAATAGAAATGGACAAGAAAGCCACACTGTGGGTGTATACACTGTAGGTGTGTACCGCCGCTCTTAAACCCTATCTGGGTGGGGTTAGGAGATGCAGAGCCTCTTTCTTCCCGTTTAAACAAAGTGATTAAACATTACCCACACTTGGAAAAGAGTTATTGGGTACTTGATAAAATGATATGCCGGTGTATATCGAGCAATTATAATCTCAACCTTAGTGATGGAAAAAAACACGCGCAAAATGGGTCAATGCTTTGAAATGCGAATTCTTGGAGTGTGTTTTGGGACAGCTGCCTTTCATGTTTTCTTGGAAGACTTAAAAGTTAACATTTTAATAAAAAAAAGAAAACGGACACATACACTCCCTGATTGGATTAAGATCACTTCTCATTATTTTTCCTAGAAACAAGGAGTAGAGGGGTAATGTTAGAAACATTTAGCCAATAATGTTACCTCCTGCAGTGGTATCTCTCTCCAGATTATTTTTCATTCAACCATTAAGATGCGTTGTCGATTCTTGGTAGATTTAGGCGTTGGTGAGATTTAATAAGCAGCTTTATATTTGTACAAACAAGTACGCACAGGAAAATCTGAGATTATTTAATGGGCTGATTCATGGGTAGAGGACGCATTTTCCCACATAACTATCTGCTTAGTTGGTTAGAAACGATGTGGACATGTGCATAGACATGTCAGTCGTATTTGATTATGCGCTAGGATCCTTACCTTTGTTTTTATCTTTCAATGACATTTTATAGAAGCATTATGGTAACATAACTTATAATGCCATGGTGTTGAAAATGAAAGACTATAACTATTGTCAACACACACACACACAGACACACACACACACACACACACACGCAGACACACACACACAGACACACACACACACACACACACACACACACACACACACACACACACACACACACACACACACACACACACACACACACACACACACACACACACACACACACACACACACACACACACACACACACACACACACACACACACACACACACACACACACACACACACACACACACACACACACACATTTGGAAAACCCCGGTGAACGAGCGTTGCAGACTTCTTTATTTTGTTCCTTATAATCAGAATTACCCCTGAGATATGTGTACCATGCAGGGAAACAGCATGGTCATGTAGGGTTACAGCCTTACAAGATTTAAGCAGTCATGCAGGGTCAAAGCAGTCACCCAGGCCGCCAGCATCACAAGGTTCCAGCAGCCGTGCAGGGTTGGATGGCGGTCACAGTAGATTTGTAAAGAGAACAAAGCTTATCTCCCGGCTTTGTGCCGATGGCTGATAAGGTCCAAACACTGAGCCAGCATTCCTGCAAAGTGAGATGGATGTTTTCTGGTCACCAGTAAAGTAAAGAGCTTTAGAGTAAAGAGACTTTTGAAACCAAACGTATTATTCGTCATTGTTTAATAATATAAGAATTCTGTGTATCCATGATTAGAAAAAAAAATATATGAGCCGTTTTCTAAAGTAAACCAAGACTGTCGCTTTCAACTTGTCATGAACGGTTGAAACTTGTACGGAAAAACAGTGAGTCAGACTGATGTGTGTGAAAGGATTTGATAAAATTTGATAAACAAGATGAAGAAGATTTTAATAGTGTGTCTCCAAGTGTGCCAGTCAGATGGTCCCTGTTTCACCTTGGACAGAGACGACCCGTCCCAGCAGAAAACACCTAGTATTGGTAACCTTTGTTGTGGTATCACCCTGTTTCTAGGTCAGCATGAAACACATCTTTCTAAACGTTGGAAAAGGTGTGGGTGTGAGTGTGTTTCTGTCTGTCTGTGTGCGTTCATGCTTACGTGTGTTCGTGCGGTGTGTGTGTGTGTGTGTGTGCTGTGTGTGTGTGTGTGTGTGTGTGTGTGTGTGTGTGTGTGTGTGTGTGTGTGTGTGTGTGGTGTGTGTGTGTGTGTGTGTGTGTGTGTGTGTGTGTGTGTGTGTGTGTGTGTGTGTGTGTGTGCACTAACTAGTATAAGACGCCCTTGCATGCATCGTCATGTGAACAAGCCCTATTTATATTTGTATTATCAGTTAATAACTGCATATAATCCTCTTATCTGAGCAAAGATCTCTGAGCACAAAGTCGGCCGGACATCAAAAATAAATCCACCCCTCGATTGGTTACCTGCTCAGCCGTTGTATGGCAACTGGGGCACATAGTTCGGGTCCTAGCCTGCTCCTGCCAAGATCACTTCGATTTCACATAATGGGTTTAGTGACACTTGACGCCAGCGGTATATCGAGCTCACAACAAGAGGTTGGTTTTGTGTAGCGCAGTTACAAATTTACCACTTTCATACAATCATTTCTTGAGCTGAAAGCATTGTAAAGAAAGTGT
>OLKM01000120.1:37500-65000 GCA_900291075.1 Melanogrammus aeglefinus | reverse complement strand
AATAGTCGTACATAGGCCTGTATCTTTAGCCAGACCCTTAGGGAGGCCCGGTTGTGGGCGTTGGTTGAGCAATAGACGCACTGGCATGGGGTTTTGTTATGGCTTTACAGTACAGCTTCTCAACATGCCGAGACATTGACAGATTCACAGCTACGTGATGTTTGAGATATCAGCCAAGCATGTACCAAAACATTTTCCTAAGGAGGATGTCCTAGCACGCACAGCCTGTTTGAAGTGATCAGGACATACCCAGCTAGCGTTGACTACAACGGTTGTTGTTTTTTTGACTACGCCTGTAGTTTTTGACCACAGGCAGTGGTGTGGCCTGGGCACCATGATCCAGGCAGAGCATGCTCACAGTGTACATGCACACATCAACTAACGCAGCAAGGTTGAGATCGAGGGTCTTTGTTCTACCTCAGTTCCAACCAACAACTACTGACTAATTAAGGCCCCATCCACGTGGGCGAAAACAATCTTTTCCCCACTTATTCCCTTTTGATCTGTTCAGAAATATCTCCATAAAGACGGACTCATTGCGAAAAGGCATCGAGCTGTAGAAACGCTGCAGCACATATTCAAGGCGCTGGTTCTCCACAAAAAAAAGTGGAGCGCATCCAGCCAGCGCGCATCCAGTCAGCGCGACCAGTCAGGCCCAATCCCATTTCTAGCCCTTACCCCTTCCCCTTACCCCTCCCCCTTGGTTTGAAGGCGTAAGGGGTAAGGGGTAGAAATGGGATTGGGCCTAAGGCTCCTTCCTCTTATCCCTTGCCCTTACCCCTTCAAGGGGGAGAGGTAAGGGGAAGGGGTAAGGGGTAGAAAGGGGTAGATCTCCCAGCTGGTGGGGGGGCGATGACGTCATTGTTTTGCGTTTCAGGCGTCCACAATATCCCAACACGAAAACGTCATATGTCCGTTTTTAATTTATCAACCCTGGGATCTGGTTTCACAAAAGTGAGTTTTCGGCACCGAAAACGCCGGAACCGAAAACGCCGGAACCATATGGACAGTCAGCCAAAACACACCAGACTTTTTTTTCACCAAAAAATCGGTTCCGTGTGGACAGGGCATCCCTACAAGCAGCAGGCAAAACAATGCAACACACAGCACAACTCTCAACCCATTTCACAAACTCAGCATGTGTACGGGTAATGCTTTATTTTAAAAAGATAATTTAGCATGTTTTGTCACTACTCTTTTTTTCTACAACATTGTGATATAACTAGAAATGTACAGCCTTGGTTAGAATAAAGAAGTTACAACAACCAGCCCAAAAAATGCGTTGTTAAATCAACTGAATCACATGAACAGTCTACTTTGGTATCCCAAACAATCTTTTGGATATAAAACAGCTGGTATAGAGTATTAGGCTTATAATATAGAGCATAGGCAAGTAAGAGCTCAAGACAAACACAATTATCTGACGAAACATTCCTGCAAGCAAGTCTAGCAAGTGGACATTATGTACTGTATTTCTCTCAAATCGCTGTCTACGCTCAAGATGGAAGCTAAAGACTGGACTCAGGCGACCTGAGAACTCTTTCTACCCACCAACACCATTTTCCAACTCTTCTGGGACAACAAATATGTTTTGTTTGGAAAGCAATGTTTAAATAAAGCTTGGTGTTTGTTATCTAGAACTCTCTCAGGAACACTCAGCACTCTGGAGGTCTACGCGCAGCTGTGAGGCGCAACATTGATCTAGTTACAACCTCAGTCGCTGAATTGCATTCTACACAACTTAAACTGTTTGTGTCACTTTGTTTTTGTCCCCTGCGTCTCATAAGGGAACTAATGAGTTACAGTCGTCAAACCACGCGACCCCCTGGTGACAGGTCTGTTGTATGAGGCAGAACAACATGGATCCCTCCTCCTTTCTTCTGCTCTCTGCTCGTCCTTGCGATCCACAGTTAATTGACTCGGGGGAGTTGGTAAACAACTTGAAGGCTGTTTTGTGGCTAATTGAAAACGGCCCTGTGAGGCCCAAAAGGAGTAGACCTCAAGGAGCTCAGAGGAATGCTTCCTGTCATTTCAAATTCTCATAGAAGGCTGTGTTGTTCCAGATGTTTGCTCACTGTCTGACATAATAGAGATCACATGAAATTGGGAGAAGGCGGGTCAAAGGTTGAGATAAAGCATGCTGTCGCGCCGACGGTGTCTTGGAAGTGTTGGTGGGAAAAAGGCTGAAATACGTCCACTTAGCAGGGTACAGGGCAGATAAAACAGCATGGCTGAGCACTGCGATCATTCTTCGTCTGGTTCCCAAATCAAAAGCCTGCGGGCTTTACAAAAGAATCTGAAAACATAACATCATTAAATACAATGTGAGGGGTTGGTAGGTTGAACCTGTGAAGTGAAGAGTTTCACACATCCATTTGACTCTCTCCCATTGCAGGGAAAATGTATCCAGGGAAATGATATAGATAGATATATTATAGTTAGCTGTATACTGTATATATATATATATATATATATATATATATATATATATATATATATATATATATATATATATATATATATATATATATATATATATATATATATATATATATATATATACTGTATATAAAACTAAGTGACTAACACAATTCACATATGAGTGTGGACAAGACTGCAGGAAGTGCTGCTGCTATGTTGAACATACATCAGAAGTCAAAGACTTTTTAATCAACACAAACAAGGTATTTTTCTTAGTCAGGATGCTGTAAAGGCTGCAGAGTGCATCAGATAAAGCAGATAGCCAACCTGGCTGGATGAATGCATTCCACATATTGCTTCTGGGCAGCGTGGGAGTTCAGGGGAGGTGGGAAGGAACATATCACACCAAGCACCGGTATCACCCTCCCCCCCACACACATCCAACGGGTGGAAGTGGCTCAGTAAAGCTGCTTTTAATAGGCCAGATCAAAGAGAAAAGCTGGGTCTTTTGTACCAGCAGGTTGCAAAAAAGGAAAAAATGGCAGCGGTGGGCTGTTTCCTTAACGTGGAGGAATGATATGCATGAGAGAGAATGTACAGCCCTGGTCAAATAATGGCCAGGAGCCAGCACACTTGATGAATGATACAGTACCTTATTTGACCAGATTAGATATGATTGATGGACCATGGGCTGCCAATGCCAGTAGAATACATCACCAATGCTCTCAGGCTGCCTTTACAGTAGCTCATAGCTATCCTGGAAGCTGTGACCTACTGCATTAGGCCTACCAAACACCAGCTTTTTAGTGACATGCATAGCCTACTTTTAGCACAGCTATGACAGGCATGGGTGTGAAATGCCAGACACCAGCTAACGCCTGGGGAAAACGTGCATGCATTACTTAATTTTACCTCCATATTCCAGTCATGTGTCAATGTTGATTCAAATAAACTGTAAATTTGAAGTGCAGAGAACCCCGAGAAACAAGACGGAACACAAACCGCACCCTTCAAAAGTCCTCCGTTGGGCTGTGTCAGAGCTGTCCTTCAACACCCCTGGTGTTTGACAACGCCTAGAGGTTCTGTGTCCGTCGTCTGTCGTCTGAACAAGATGCCTTCAGGGGAAAACAATTCAAAATACTGATTCAAAATATCTCGTGCTTTTCTTGATAATTCTAACCTACAAAATTCCCACTCACTGTTCTCTTCCTAAAGCTTCAGCTCTCCGAAACATGTCAATGATTATTTGTCTAGCGGCTGGCCAAATACAGTAATGGACCGTAAAGGAAGAAACATGCTAGACAGCATGTAGTCCTACTATAATTGAAGTTAAATCTAGGAGGAAAGTATAAAAATATGAGACATTATTTAGTCCAGCATTTCAAATAGATTGATTCACGGGGTATAGTAGGCCTAATTTAAGATGTTGTATGAGTCTGGCCTTAATTACTGGCCGTAACATCTCAAGCGGTCTGTATACTTTTACAAGGACCATTTTCTTCAACAACAATTTTCTTGTTACATTTTAGCAATGAGTCACTCAGTTGCATCCACATCTCAACATTATCAACCACTTCCTGGAAAGGCGTAACTTTGGAAGAAAACAAAGCAAGCTCACCACGTACAAACTATGATGGAAACCAAAAGAGAACTTTCCTCAGCAAAAGAGGATATGACTATCAGGTGATTTGAATAGGTCTGCGAAATAATGGAATCGAGTGAACACTCTCAGGTGGTGAAACCCCAGTAGAGGTGGTGAAACATAAGTCCGAGGTGTATATTGTAGACATGCTTTGTTCATTGTGTGGTAATACAGTTGGCAATAAAGCAGCTACCTGCCATGACCGACTGTAAGATAGCCCCTGATTCATGAACTTTTTTCAGAATCCAAGAGATCGTATGGCTTGAATTCCTGTAAACCCAACTTAAATATATATCAAATTTATATAGATTGGTCAGCATTGGTCAGCTTTGGCCATCCACATTAGGATCCAAGGCTTCAAATCATGTTTCTGCCTTTTTATATCCTAAAGTTTTATACCCATGTGTTTTATTTTTAATCTTCTTGTAAATCTATGAAGTATAATTTACACGGATATCGAACAATGAACTTATGAATGTCTAATATACACTGTCTCAGTTAAAGTAAATGATATACAACCTCAGTGAGACGCAAACTAGAGAACCACTCCTAGTGGTTGTTTCGTAAACTAAATATTATATGCAATGTTTTATATAGAATAGAACAATAAAACTGATGATTAACTTAATAAGTAAAGGCAAAAGGATATAGAGATAAACCTTTTGGACGCACGCACGCACGCACACACACACACACACACACACACACACACACACACACACACACACACACACACACACACACACACACACACACACACACACACACACACACACACACACACACACACACACACACACACACACACACACAGACATTGACTGCCCATCATGAAATTCTTCTACAACAGCCATCCAAACCCAAGGGAATCTGAAGGATAAACAGAGACACTGTAAACCGAAGAGATGGATTCCGTTATTCCATCGCTAAATCATTACATTCCCCTCCATTTAGCAGGACCACTCTACAAGTCTTTAGTGTTATGTAAAAGTCGGACCAATAGACCACATAGTTCAATACTCCATCATGCCTGTCACGTTCTATTTATACTTCTCAGAGCGGGGGATAAGGAATGAGGTCTGAAACATGGGAAGTGCGTTTGTATTGGTATTCCCAGGATTCAGAGACACGCTGGGCCGGGAATGGATGGCTTTAAGGCAGAACCACGCAGGTCAAGTTGAAAGGAAGTTCCCAACAATATCTTCAAGGGTAATCCAGGGTTATCATGTTCAATAGTAATGTGTGCATATTATGATTATACTATACTTCGGGTAATTTCATGAACCGGGGTAATTTGTGAATCCATTTTGGCTCTCCTGCAGTAGGCTTGTACTTGTACTGTACTGTGAACATGTGTGGACCTTTCTTTCTATAAATTGTTATCATGCTAGGACCCATCATCTGGTCCCTATTAGCAGAACTCCTTCCCTGAGCAACGCAGTGAAAAGCTGTTTTCCTCCTCAGTTAAAAGTGTTATTATTGCACTTCCTCAGTGCTCAACGTTTGGCCTGTCAGTCTGTGCATTGTTTGGATGTCCCCTTTCTATTTAAGGGTCTTCAAGACAGGACAAATATCAAAAGAATAAGCCCATATTGCAGTTATTCTACACTGTTATCATGAATGAATATTTCTGATAAGGAAGTAGTAGGCATGTAGTACTACGCTTGGTAAAAGAATACTAGCAGTAAAGAAAAAACATCTTCAAACTTCCTCCTGTCTAGTAAGTGGCAAATCGAATACATATACAATAAAGCAGCACAGCACTAAATACATACAATCATAGACTGTAAAAAATTACATAAATTAATAAATTTGTTACATCAATACTTGCGAGTTCAAATAAGCAAACATGAATACAATCATCAATACAAAAAGAGCCGAAAATGCCACCCTGTGGTGAATCAGTGGAAATGCAAGGATCCATGTGAAAGAACATTTACTGTAACTCAATGTATTTATTTGTTCTATTTAATACATGTTATGAATGAAATTTGTAGGCCTATATTGTTTTACTCGTGAGAAAATAGGAGCCTGTAAAATCACCTTAAGGCTTTTGTCAGTAATGAGTACATAATGTCAAAGAAATGTCTCTTTGAAATGTATGATTCATATAGGTCTACAATACAATAGGCATGGTCAAAAAAAGAAAGTGGGACCCCTGGATGACCTGCTCATGTTCATATCTCACTGGTTTTACTCCATTTCTTTCGACAGGGACTCTGTCCACTTACAAACACACGCACACACGCAAACACACACACACACACACACACACACACACACACACACACACACACACACACACACACACACACACACACACACACACACACACACACACACACACACACACACACAATAAGTTTTTCTTTCTTCTGTTATTTTATGTTCTAAATTGATAATCACACACCCATAATCAGTGTGATTAAATGTATATAGTAGTGAGTTCATGTTGTGCACAAATCCTTTATTAAGGGAGTGTGTGGGTGTGTGTGGGTGTGTCTGTGTGGTTGTTTGCAGGTGTGTCTGTATGTGTGGTTAGGTACTATTATATTGTTGTATATTGTTGTTGTAACATTATGTAAGTTGTATTCCGATGTCAAATAATAGAACATGAATAAATACGTTCCGTATTGATACATTTTTGAGGTAGGCAGAGCCATTCAGGAGGGAGGTGAACCTCGTCGGTGGCGACGGCTGTCAGGGTCAGACTACGTCTCGGCGTTGTCTCAGTCTCTGGGCGGCTGCGTCTGCCAGAGGAGTCGGGAGCCATGATGACCATGCCTTCTTCTTGAGACTGCACGTTTCCAATTTAAAATGGCCCACGCGAGTCCCTGCGAAGGGGCCTGCTGGCCATCAGGGTCCAATAAACGTGAGTGAAGCCAATTTGCAAGTTACATACAAAGTCAATGCAAAGACGCAACTAAAAGCTATTGGCAGCTAAGCTATCTTACCTCAAAACAGGTAAGCAGCCAGGAGGGCGACCACATAACACAGTGGCTTGTTAAGAACAAACGGCCAACAACAGGTGACGGTTTAGGCAGAGAGAATAGAAACCTCAAGTCCGTCCTTCTCACATATAGGGGAGCTGAAACTAGTCGCTTGGTTTGCAGAGCACGCAGAATGAGGTCAAACTAGAGCAGCTCAGAGTTTTTTTGAGATGGATGAGTTACAGAAGCCGGTAGCGCCCCTCAGAGGTGTCCTTCAGGATCTAGCAAACCCAGGACAGGAATATTGCCCCTACTGTGACAGTAATAAACATTCACTGACTGAACAACTGCTCTAAATTCAATCTACTCAACTAAAGTCAAAACAGAAACAGGATTGGATCAAGACTAACTACTGGTGCTGGCGATGTGGGAGGGGTCCAAGTGTAGCGTGTCATCTTAAAAATGGGCTGCAAAACATGTACAGTAGACACCTGCCTGCTCTACATGAAAGAAATGAGAGTGCCCAGGAGAGGCTGGAGGCGGAGCAACAGACAAAGGCAGAGCCCTCAAAGGCCTACTCAGTGCAACAGATGAAGCTTTACACATTGACAGGCCTCCAGAGGGGTTTAAGGAGTTGCTTAAATTTTAGAGCCATGGAGATGTTAGCCTAACCTTAATAAGCCATTCACATCCATCCGGCCGCCCGGCAACTGGGCCTACAAGGCAAGACTGAACTCTTACCCATAATAACTGCCAGACAAGAGCCCCAAGTCCTACAGGGGCCTACACATTTAGAGAGCCTTCACAGCCCAACAGCTGGGCTGTCTAGGGACACCGGGGGGCCTAGAAGCCACTAGGACTTGCCTCGGAAGTACTGTCACCAAAGTCGAAGCGTCTCATCAGAAGAAGTCAACAGCTTGCTTACCATTTCTGGAAGCATTTCATTACTGCCTATCACAACAAGTGCCTATCTAACAAGTGGTACTCCGACACACCAAATATCCAAGTTGGCACCACAGCGATGATAGTTTATCCCCAACTACCTCGGACATTGTGGCCTGTGGGGAGAGTCACCCTGACTCTTTCAGGAGTGGATGGCAAAGCAAGGGGTGTCCAGGTCAAGGTGGGGGACTGCTCCTTTACCTGCCCTGTGGCTCGCCTTTTCTGGATTCCTGCCCTACCTGACTTAGTTCTACTCGACTAAGAGGACAAGTTATCTGACATTGGCTTTAAGGACTGCACAGATTTCCTTCCGAAACTAAGCAGGTCTCAAAAGTTGTCCAGTGCTTTAGCTCATTCTGTTTTCTTTCCTGGTATGCAAATACTCATGAAGAACCATGCCGAAAGTAACCCCTGTACATAGAAGTACAGAAAATGGTAAATGGTGTGGTAGTGGCTCTGTTCTAATAAATTGAACTTGTGATTCTGACCAATCCCCTGTAGTAGGCTCGATTCTCAAGCTAGCACATATGTTTCAATGTCAAAAAGCTACCGCAGAATCCTTCATTTCAGCTGGCGTATATACAGATGGTAAGCCCCAGGTTCTTCACACGACTAAACACTTGCTATTCCTGTTTCCCTGTTAAAAATAGGTTATCAAGGTTACGGAAGAAGTTGGTATCCAAAACTCAACCTTTGCACTTCACCTCCACATTGCCATGTTATCAAAAGCACCCTTTGTCTACCTCTCGCATTGCAAGAAAACGTGGCTTGTAGTGTCAACTGCTATCAAGATGATTGGTCAACAAATATAACACAAAGTAATAATTACATGGATGTAGTTATCCACTTTGGATGCAATAAGGAGACTTGTTTGCTGCTACAGATGTTGAAATAGATGAAATAAACTGCTGCCAGTCTTCCACCAATCAGAAATGTTCAGCACTGCAACCTCACCCCAAGATTAATGAACATCTGGGAAGTCCTAGCAGGAACATTTAATGGGGTTCAAATAATGTCCCCGGAACATAATTTAGACCCTAGTCAAATCAATTAACCCTGTTCGCCTCCACATAAAACTGACTGTGACCGAAGGAGTGCTCTTGTGCAGAAGACCCCAACATGGTGTAGCAATCGCCTCTGAGGCCTATTCACAGTCATGGCAAAGCATGGTCTCACCAGACACTGGCGACACTGCAGAGGGAATGGGAAGTGAATGACAGCCACGTCACTATACTCTGATGGAGTGCTAACGGTATCTCTCACCTCGGGCGAGTTGCTAGAGGAACATTGCCACTACTATTCTGGGCCTCACTATACTCTGATGGAGTGCTAACGGTATCTCTCACCTCGGGCGAGTTGCTAGGGGAACATTGCCACTACTATTCTGGGCCTCATATCCGGCTGACTTGACCTGCTGCATGTAAGAGTTGTAAGGGCTCCTGAATGGCATCTTCTGCTCCCTGCAAAGATCCTTCCTTAAGAGTGCTTGTTCAACGGTACACCGGCTCCTGGGCAGAATTGTAGAAGTAGATGAGGGTAAAGGGTGGGGTAGGACCCAGCTCTGGAGGCCACCCCAGTGTTGAAGCCTTCGCACCTATCTCCTGAACACCCATACTTGCCATTGCCATCGCCTGTTTCACTAAGTCCTGATTACGTCCAGTCCTCAGCAATACACGCGCCAAGCGATACGATAGATAGATCCTTTAAAAATCCTTGACAGGAAATTACAGTGTCACAACAGCGTATGGACAGACATAAAAAAACACATATTCCCTCATATAGCTAAAATACTTAAATACTTAAACAATAAATAGAATAATAAATACTGCGTGAAAAAAAAAATGCAAAGTTATTTTTGTGCATTATAAAACCGTATGGCAGCTGGTATACAGGACTTCCTGTATCCGCTCCGTTTTGCACATTGGTGCAATTAGTCTCTGACTGAATGTGCTGTTCTTGATCACCTATTGGGCGTGGAGAGTGGGGTTAGTCATTATTGAGGCTAGTTTGTTGAGGATGATTCTAGAGATATTGGAAAGACATCCACACATTATGCAGACACACACTCGGAATTAATGAGTAGCGCTATACATTAAATGTGACTGCTATAATCATTTAAATATACCATAAAAGAACTGCTCAAGGACGGACTAGACTAGACTGACCTGTTTTTGTTTTTTAAAGACAGACAAAACGAGTTTCAAAAGACTACACAAATTATCAACATGGGGTCGTTGACCTAGAGCGAGGAACTGAGACAGACCCTTCATAAGGGCACAGAAGGATTCAGGCGTAAGATACAGATGTCTCTTTTATATGATTCAGGTATCAAGGTCAAATAAAATGGAGGCTCCAGCCCAACAGGAAGTTAATTAGTAATAGATAGTAGTCATCTACTAAGTAGACTTAGAGGATGACCCAGGGATCATGGAGTCTCGGGAGTGAGCTAGAGACCTGGGGCTCAATGATATGTACCATGATAAATCCAGGGGCTCTATACAGGAAGTGACTCAGAAAGCCTCATCAAAGCCTCATCATGTGATGTTGCATCCCAACCACCAACTTCTGAGTCTTTGAGCTGAAATTCTTTCCAGACCGACACTATACCTGCTCTAACACACTTGACAATCAGACCTCTCTCTCATTTTATGTTCTCTTCGTCTTTTTTTAAATGTCTTAAGTCCTTGGCATGCCCTTTTTTGACCTTTTGACCACAAAATAGACTCGAGGATTTCAAAAAGCGATTGCGAGTGGCCCCCTGCAGGTCTAATAGCCAACTTCTCTTTCCAATGAATTTAGATTAATTTATTTTTAATTCCCATGCGCTTCAATGGCGCATTTGAGGCTTTTTGAGTCACAACCCTGATGTTCTTTTGAAAAGGGTATTTTGAAAATCTTTTTTCATCTGCCTTTAACTTTGTTGATGCATTCATGTTTCAAAAACTTTAAAGCAATATTCAGTTCTTATGATTATCTTGTTAAATCATATTTATAAAATAAATGGAATGATTTTTTTCTGAGGAAGAAAAGCAAACATTAACTTCTGGCTTTGCCCAAAAAAAATTAGTCCCAAAAGAAGAAGAAGAAATATCATCCTTGGATCACTCGAAAATCTGTGTTTTAACAGTTACATAAAATAACACTTACCAGCTCAGATGACTCCACAAAAACAGTGATTCAAACCACATGAAGCTAGGTGGCTTCTGGAGTAGCAGCGATGTGAAAAAAATAATGTCTTTCCCATGTCCTTATACTATAAAATAAACTATAAATAAAACAATAAACACTGATTGCATTGTCGACTGCAGTTTGTTATAGTTTTTGCTAAACCGGTGCCCCGGTTAGTGAACAGAATTAGTGATCTAAATGACCTCTAAATGACATATTTGGCGTCATTCTGACGCACCTGAGTTTTAATTCCTGTTATGTGACAAATCCTCTGTAAAGTAGGAGCTAAATAACTGATATCTTGCAGAAGCTTGCTTTTACCACAAGGTGGCACTACATCCTCACATAATATAGTCTCCTCTCGTCACACGATCTTAATAACGAAACATCTGCAGAAATACACAGACACAGGAAAATAATAGATAAATGTTATTATAATTAGGTAAAATATAATATAATATATATTCCCCTAATATTTATCACTCAACGAGTGTGCGTCTGTGTGTATGTCTGGGTGCTCCCATGTCTGCATCAGCTTGCACTCATTCCATGTGTTTGTGTGTATGTGTGTGTGTGTGTGTGTGTGTGTGTGTGTGTGTGTGTGTGTGTGTGTGTGTGTGTGTGTGTGTGTGTGTGTGTGTGTGTGTGTGTGTGTGTGTGTGTGTGTGTGTGTGTGTCTGTGTGTGTGTGTGTGTGTGTGTGTGCATGTATTCGTGCGTGCGCGTGTATGCGTGTGTGTGCATGTGTGTGTGTGTGCTGCAGTGTGCAACGTCTGCATGCCTGAGCGTGTGTCTGCTTGTCTACTTTACGTTTGCAGGGGTTAGGACAGCCAACATGCGGCCCCCCGTGCGTCACAGAGCACTATAGAGGCTGACATACGTCACGGCTAATCACTCTTGCGATGCTCCCAGTGCAGCCAGATGATAACAGGTAAATCAATTAGGGGCCGAGCGGAGCCCGTCCTCCAGGGGCTTTTCAGCGGGACAAAAGACCCGCGGGGTGGAGGGTAGAGGGATGAGGGGTGGGGGGCGAAGGGGAGAGGTGAAGAGAGTGACTGCGAGGGCACACCTGTGGCCCTGGGGGGAATCAGCAGGTATGTGGCTATCGTGTATCCTGCTATCTCCCTTGGGACCAAACACCGACATCGCACTGGTTAAACATGCCACCCTCGGGAATGTCTGTTTGTGTGTTGTATGTGTGTGTGTGTGTGTGTGTGTGTGTGTGTGTGTGTGTGTGTGTGTGTGTGTGTGTGTGTGTGTGTGTGTGTGTGTGTGTGTGTGTGTGTGTGTGTGTGTGTGTGTGCGTGTGTGCATGGCAGTGTGTGCGCGTACATGGCAAAATAACAACTACAGTACTCAGTCAAATAAATGCATACTAATCCACTTGTGCACAAAAAGACATTACAATGGAGTTGTGGGTGTGTGCATGGATGTAAGGGTGTGTTTGTGTGTGTGTGTGTGTGTGTGTGTGTGTGTGTGTGTGTGTGTGTGTGTGTGTGTGTGCGTGCGTGCGTGCGTGCGTGCGTGCGTGCGTGTGTGCGTGCGTGTGAGCTGGTGTGCTTGTGTGCGTAAACTGTGTAAACGATCTCATGCAAACACACTGCAATGATTCTCTCCTGACGTAGGCCCGCACATGCCAGATCATCTTGTTTTAAAGTCGTCAGGCAACAACAGGTTTGTAAACTGTGACAACAAAGAACTTGAAGGGCTCAGTGTCATCCGAGTGGGACCCACGGAGGAGCCGTCCTGTACCCGGCCGAGGCTCCGGTGACGCCTGGCCCATGATTCACACCTGGCCACACTTAAGTGAACAAAAGAATGTGCATCCCAGTCCACGTCACTCAAATCGTGACGAAAGTCTGTGTTATCTGATAGTCTGCCTGAAAGTGATCAACCGTAGACTGTGTGGCAGGGTGGTGATTAAAGGGATTCATTCAAATGACATCAGATAACATGGTGCCTCAGAGCCTGGGGGCGGGGTCAGAGGTCGCCATGGTGTTGCTGACTATTAACCCGCCCCCAACCCCTTCTGTACATTCAATTGCGTGAAATAAACTTTGATTGTTAGTCCTGTGAGGATTTTAAGCTCTACTGGTGATCTGATAGTTGAATGAGATAAACAAATTTAAAAAGAGCCATCATACTTTCTTTTTTTTCAAGACATAACATTGCGATTGCACTTACCTTCTGCCCCCTTTTTTTTCTTCTTCTTCTTGTTTGATATTTCTACCATCATTCTTCTCTGGATCCAGCCCTGGCTGTTTGATGGAAGTATGTTCTCAGCTGTCGGTGTTGCCTCTGGACAGGCCGGTTCCAAAGCACGTCCTCAGCCGGAGGGGAGCCATTAGTTTCAGCTCCAGTTCATCCCTGTTCGGAGCACCAGATCCCAGACAGCTGTCACAGGTAGGCCTACACACTCAGACCGTTTGGCCCACTTCGTTACTTGGAGGATTTGAAGCCCTGGTGATCTGATTGTTTTGTGAATGAATCAACGGACCGGTTAAGTGGTACAGGCATGTCCCCCAATGGGGCTCTCCACGCCATAATCAACATACACATGACCCCAATTAGGCTACAACGGTCCAAAGGATTTCCCTGGTCTCACCCTTTGAAGGTATAAAGTCTTTTTGGTCGAACAAATCGCCCAGGACCCATTTCTTTAGTGGGGCCTTCTATGTACTATTTACCATACGCATTCATTTATAGTTTATCAGGTATAGAAAAATCATCCATCAGGCAATGAATGGCATAATCTAAGGTTTAAATTGTGCCCTCACTATGTGTTTTTATCTGCGCCGAGCAGAATACATTACATACTGAGTCATCTCAGCCCGCCAAATACACCAGCATGTCAAAACAAAGAGGCGCAGGAATTATTTTCCTTTTCTTTTTATTTCCAAGCCTACATTTGAGATCCCATTGTAAATCCCAGTTCCCAAGTACTATGACTATGAGTCATACAAGCAAGGTAATCACAGGCACTGATGTGGACCTCTGCAGGGCAAGCCCCGCTGTGGAGGGATACCCTTGTGAAGGTCCGTCTACACATGACTGCTCATATCAGTCTTGGGATCGCCCTGTCCCCACAGCCAATGGCGAAGCGCGTTTCAAAAGCGGGCCCCTGTAACAACCAATCGGTGTTGCGGGGACATCAGTTGCGGTGTTACCATTGGACGTGTTTGCGGAAAGGGCGTTTTTGTTAGCTTCAACACCACCATCGCTGGCAGGTGGCGTATATGTGCTTTTAAACCACAACGTAGAGCTTAATGCGTAGGGAGGTTAAGTATGTAGTTGTAGGGGAAGCAACAAAAACACGTTTGTTTATATTCGTTCTTTTCGAGTCCTTTTTCTACCCGCCGGATTCGCAGAAGATCGGATGACCGTCGGGGTTCCCTCTGTTCAGGCTCTCCCAGTCCGTACCACTCCGGGTGTGTGTGTGTGTGTTTGTGTGTGTGAGTGTGTTTGTGTGTGTGAGTGTGTCTTTCTGTGTGTGTGTGTGTGTGTGTGTGTGTGTGTGTGTGTGTGTGTGTGTGTTGTGTGTGTGTGTGTGTGTGTGTGTGTGTGTGTGTGTGTGTGTGTGTGTGTGTGTGTGTGTGTGTGTGTGTGTGTGTGTGTGTGTGTGTGTGTGTGTGTGTGTGTGTGTGTGTGTGTGGTGAATGAAGACGACTGGTTCTTTATGCTGCTGTAGAAAATAAGGACCTGGATCCTCCTACATGTTGCTGGTATCTCTTTAGTCCCACCGAGGCTGGATGGACACGGTCCCCGGGACGACAGACAGCCTCCCCCGCCGAGGCTCTCCCTCTTCATACAGCCTGGCCGCATCCGATCTGCAGCATCGGTGGAGGACATCTTCTGGAGGTGGTCCTGCCTTTTGTTTGAATTTTGGGATCAATGATCCGCGGATCTCCAATACGGCGATGCGTCGGTCTGCGGACCTGCTGACACAACATGAGGAAGCCTTTTTATAGAGATCCAGAAGATGGTAAGGCCTTGTCGACCGTGGACCTGGCTGTGAGTGGACTGAAGAGGGTAGGAGCAAATGCAAAAGCAGCATGAAAATCCGAATAGAATGAGATAAACGAATGTAAGAAGAGCCATCTCTGAAGGCCTTGTGAATAAGTTTGAGACTCTCACCATGAGCGCACGCATTGGAGCTCACTAACGGATCCTCTCCATACATCTTTTTCGATTTCAAGATTTTGCATTGCGTTTTCACTTGAGTGCGTTCTCCCTTTTTGGGAGATATTTCTACCATCATTCTTCTCTGGATCCAGCCCTGACTGTTCAATGGAAGTATGTTCTCAACTGCCGGTGTTGCCTCTAGACAGGCCGGTTCCAAAGCACGTCCTCAGCCGGAGGGGAGCCATTAGTTTCAGCTCCAGTTCATCCCTGTTCGGAGCACCAGATCCCAGACAGCTGTCACAGGTACACACACACACTCAGACCGTTTAGCCCACTTCGTTATTGAATGTTATCAGTTAACGTTGGAATGGTGCTTTGAATCGCACATGCCCACAAACTTCAGGGATTTCAACCCGTTCATTGGAATCTTGCAGGTGGTTGTTTTTCTTTCCTCCAGAGTCCAAAACACACACACACACACACACACACACACACACACACACACACACACACACACACACACACACACACACACACACACACACACACACACACACACACTGTGTGTGTATGTCTGACCAACATAATGATTTGTAAAGCAATAAGGCAGTTCGCGTGCATATCTTTCATTCTCTAATGTTGTGACTATGGGACATTGGTGGAAAGCAACCCAAGGCTTTATCTGTTAGGACATTCTGGACCCATTGACAGCAAAAACGTAACCCAATCAGTCATGCGTTTAACGTTTCTTCACTCCTGAAACTCCTTTTTCTCAAAGCTTTGCCTTATTCTCTTATTCCCCCCCCCCCCCCCCCCCCCACCACCACCAGAGAAGGAGAACTATGTCATGGGACTATGTGCCCGTCAGACGATTCCTTCCTCCTCCAAATTGACACTTTCAATTCAACGTTCACCAAAGCTTTAAACAAAATGTGGGTCAGGGTACTGGGGCACCACCTGCGTCAGTAGCGCAGGTGGTGTACTAGTCTGTATTGGGTTGGGGGTTTCCCCCCAGGGCCGAACATGACTCACGTTTCACTCTCTGACTCCTAAGAATGTTCTCCTAAAAAGCACATGGCGTGCTCTGGTGTGTCTGTGGGAGGTTCACCACGTACACACACAGACTCCCACAACATGTTGACTACATATCAGCGTATTGTGGAGGTGTGAGTGTGCGTATCTCATGGGCCATTTCCACCAGGCCCTTTGGTCTGGGCCTACACAACAGTGTTCCACATAACCACTCATGTGTGTCTGCTTTGAAGCTAGCTCCACCAGCGCAACACAGGCACTTCTTCAACCCCTCCAGAGGAGCTGACCCTAACAGCTGGTCAGACGTCAATGGCCCCTCAGTGTGCAGGGGCCGACTCTCTCTCTGTGCTCTGTGGCCCCCAGGGCTACTCTTCTAGCTCCGGGCGTGATTAGCATTTCGTCAGATGTCAGGGAATGTACGCTATGTGGTTGTTGATAGGCCCTTTGCCAGTCGTTGTCCATCACTGCCTCTATCTCCATCCAGCTGTCTCTCTATCCATGTCTCTCGCCCACCTTGGCTGGCCCCACTCATCATACCTGGGTCCGTCTTCTTTTTCTTTGGCCCAGTGTAATTAACACGCTCTCCGACAGTGTGTCGGGACTGCCCCAGTTCTGTTACCTAGTCCGGTGCAGATTGGTTGTCTGGCTGGCTGAGTCATAAAACGTGCAAGAGTGCGGCAACAGTGCGTTGGAAGGTCCAGTCACAAGAGGTCGGAACCTGCAACGTGTGGTGTGCTTTTATATTCTTAGTTTTGGATTACACAGCTCAATAAGACCTTTTGGTTGTCTGAGATGAGTTGGATCTCAAGAAGCGTCTTGCAATTGGGAGATGTCTCTTTGACTTTATGAAGTCCATAAAGTGCTATCGCTAACAATCCCAACCACGGGGCATGCAGCCTGTTATGCAGACCACGTTTCGTTGATACTAGGGGGATGTCAATAGTCGAATCTGATTGGTCAGGCCAGATACATCTCCGACTGATCGCCCAATCATATGCGATATTTGTTTATACATTCGGCTCAATGATGCTTCCTTTTGCGGCCACTTTTGCTTGATTGAATTGATTGGAAATACTTAATTGGCTTATTATCGGGGTTCCCTACATCGTCTGTGTATAGGCCAGGCGCTACACCTCTAAGTAAAGACCCACCTTCAAGTGAGCTTTCATGTCAGCAACTGCATTCAATTTGACCGACAATATAAGCTTTTTATGATATAAGGTAGACCTATGTAATATAACATAATTCATATAATAAGAGTGTCCAGTCTGTTTGCAGACGGCGACCTCAGGTCTGATGACACAGTATTCACATCTCATCATGACCCCCACGATGAAGAGAATGGTGGAGGGTTTGACCGATGAACATTTGAAGCAACATTGCACAAAGAAGGCAAGACGAGTCCAACCCCCACTCGCTTAAAAACAATGTTGTATAACTTTCTAGAATATGAGCAATGCTGGGCTCATGTAGCCCCCCCCCTATTTAGTACCCCCATGTAGCCCCCCTATGTAGCCATACTCGTGAATGGAGATCCATCTGGGACACAAGATCAGTTATTGTATCTTGGTTGGGCGTTCTTTGTTGGGTAGCAGTCCCTTCTGACCCTGATGGACAGACAAGTTCTTGCTGCTCTTTATATATATATTAATTTTAGGGGTTAGACAAGGAAAGGCCTACGTTGTTTAGTTGGATATAATAATGTAAACAATGAAACAATGTAGACAAAACCAAATCAAGCTGATGTGAACTGTAGCCATACTCGTGAATGGCGATCCATCTGGGACACAAGATCAGTTATTGTATCTTGGTTGGGCGTTCTTTGTTGGGTAGCAGTCCCTCCTGATCCCTGATGGTCGAGCAGTTCTCTGGATGCTCCCTTTTTTGTGTGAAACCGGTTCCCTTGTCGCTCGGAGAAGGCTAGGCTAACGTCAGTCGTGTTCCACAGAATATAGATGAACCCAATGTTTAGGAGCTGGGCGGGCGTGTTGAGGTGACCGCGCCGAAGCAGAGGGAGGATCAACACGTCCTCCGCAGGTTAACAACCCTTCCGTCTGACTCTTCTTATTGCGGTGGTGGCTATCACCGTGTTGAGCAGACACTTAAACCCTGCCCTTAGCGTGCCGCTCGCGTCTTTTGTCGCAGTGCAATTACTCTCCACTAAAGATTGTTCTTTTGTGCGTTTGACCATAAGGGGTGTGTTTGTGCTCAGTGGCTGCTGTGTTTTCGTGTGTGTGGCTCAACAGAGTTGTTTGTGGAAACAGGGGCTGCAGAACGAGGCAGTTAGCCATGTGTCGGGCTCTGGGGGCAGTGGTTTGGCACGCTGCCAGCCTCGCAGATGGTCAGTTTTAGTCTCTCTGGCTCTCTCTCTCTCTCTGTCCCCCTCCCCCTTTCCGTGTGCCTCTTAGATTAAGACATTTCCTCTTGTAAACAGGACAAAAGAGGAGAGCTGGAGTGACAAAGTCCTGGAGGAATGTGTCGCGCCGTACCCCTGAAGTGAATGTCATTTGGTAAACATGCCCTTGGAGAGGGCTGGCAGGAGTCAGTTGGAATCTGTTTGCCCAGGAGAGCGCTTTGGCTTCTATTCTATTCGCACACATTGCCTCTTGAAATGTCCAGAAAAAAGTGATGGGTTATCTTTTTTTTCATAATGTGATCCGAAGCTAGCCATGACTGGAATTTTAATAGCGGTAGTACAGTGATACACAGTGTAGACCTGCCCCGGGAATTAGGGGAGGATAACAGGATAACAATCCTATTTTCTGAGCCCCTAGGAATGAGAGCATGAGTCTGATTGAATCAGTCGTCCCCCTGGCTGTGGGGTCTGGGAGGGCCTCTGGGTCTGTCTCTGGCTCTTGGAGTAAGCAGTCAACGCACACGCAAAGTAGATAAGATAGAGTACCATGAAAGGACTTGGTGCAACACGCATGCACGCACGCACGCACGCACGCACGCACGCACGCACGCACGCACGCACGCACGCACGCACGCACGCATGCACGCCATGGCTCATACATACCTATTATTTAGTACCAGTAAAACATGAACGCACAGTGTTTTCATGATAAGCTGTTGTAATTGACATTTGCTGTTTGCCGCTTACTCAGATAGAAAAATCAATCAACAGATGCTGGATATTGATGAGGCCAAACACAAAACACAAAATGGGCCAGATTGTTTAACCCCCCCCCCCCCTTCTGTACATCTTCATTTCCTGTCAATCATAATCCTACATCTGTTTTGTGGAAAATAGAAAATGGTGCAAAAACATCATCACCCTGCTGCTAATTTCTACCGTTTTGATTCCGTGCTTTTCAAACATGCGGTCTGTGAGCCTCAGCCTATTGGAGAGCATCACATCTACCTCTGTGGTGGGTTCACCTTGCCTGCCTGAACTTTAACTGAACCCTCACAACGGTCTGCGTTCTTTTATAAACGATCCCTTTTAACGTTGAGAAACTAAAACAAGTACGCATGGTTTCCGTGCGTCTCTGCGTCCGATAAGGAGAGAGCAAACTGCAGAGCTTCTTGTCTCTGCAGAGTGCAGATCTGAACTGGAGCGATAAGTGAGTGACGTTGCATTGACGTCGTTCTCAGGATGTGGTAAGAGTTCACTGCTTGAGGAGCCTGTCACACTCCCGGCCTTTTGTTTCACAACCTTGCACAGAAACAAAAATAAATGAATCCAAAAAATGGAGTCTCTACAAAAAAATACCCAAGTAGCCAGAATTTGGTCATGGTTTGTTCTTGTAGTTTGGAAGGGCTTCTACACCCCGCAAGCGCGGTTTGTAGCTGGTAAACATGATTCGGACAAAGCCCACATCCTTTTCCAAAGCCAGTCTCTCTGTGTGCCTCTGTGTGGGGGAGGGCTACTCAAGGGGCCTCTCTGGTCACATGACCGCCTGTTTTGTGCTGCAGTGTGGAGTGCAATCGGCCGTGAGAAGGTGGCTCATATCAACGCAGACCTCTGACACCGCGTCAGGGCCGCTGTGTCCCCCAAGCCTCAGGAGAGCCTTTCTATCACAGCCCAGATCCTATGCACCAGTATTTAATATTCCTGTTATAAAATAGACTGAATTAGACAAACGCAGCCGGTTGTGCTCTGTGACTGCAACAAACAGTTATCTATGCTCTTGTGAGCGACTACGGACTACAAAATAAGAATGCCCTGTGGGCTCACGGACTACAGATCTGTTTCTAATTGTTGATGGTTGGCGGCTTGAACAGGGGGGTGGGGGTGGGGGTGGGAGTATGCACACACACAAGAGGTAATGAATGAACTTCCACCGCCAGCAAGCAAGACACTCCGCAAGCAGGGGGGTAGGAGTCAGGTCTACCGGCCCTCCCCCTCCCCTAGGCCTGTTGCTGCCCTGTCCTTATGTTGCCTCATGAAGCCCAGATTAATGCGGCCCGTCTTTCGTCTGAAGCGCTCCTCGTGTAAAGACACCTTAAACCCTTTATGACACTTTAGTTTGAGAGAGAGCGATAAATGCTTATTGTTTTAACTGCCAGACAAGTGGCATACGCAGTTCTGTGCAACAGTAACCACCGCCAACCCCCCCCCCCCCAACACCCTACCCCACCAGGCCTGCTCTGCTTCTGCTCACAGGCATTAGGATCCGCCATTCCGTGCGCTCCTCGGACCACCCCTCCACCCCCACCCGACCCTACTCCAACCAATCCCCATCCCCTCAGGGACTGCACTGTAGCCGGAGTGTTTCAAAGTAAAGTGTCCTCATAAACCACAGTCAGCAGCCGGTAGACTTATTCTGTGGCTTATGCAAAGGCCGCGTGAGCACGCACACGCACACGCACACACACACACACACTGTACACACACTGTACACACATACACACACTGTACACAGATACACAGAAGCAGGCACACATGCTTTCTCTCTCTCTCAGAAGACCTGTGCCGTAAAGTCCATGTTTATGGTCTCGCACTCACTTACTGGAATGTGGAGTCCCACACGGCGCCGGTACGCCAGGGCCCATAACTCAGGAGGAAGGCGTTGGGGTTATGAAGCCCCGGGCCCCGGCGCCTCCGCGCCACACAGCTTTATGGGTTGTTTGTGTTTATGGGGCCAATGTTTTGACTGTCTTTCTTTTTCTTTGTTGATTTGTCAAGAGTTTATGAGAAGGCATCAATCTATTTGCCCTAAACCTCTCTTCCCCCCCCCCCCGCCCCCAGAGAACTACCGGCCACATAGCGTATGACATCCCGCAGTGTACCACGTGGAACGGGGATATTGGGAAACGCTGGGCAGCAGGCTAGCAAGGTTCTCACGCGTGGTCATAAATCGGAAGTGTCCTGAAAACGATTCTGAAAGTGGACCTTTTTGTTCACATGAACAACGGCTTATGTTCTTGTAAGAAAACGCATCACAAGTTGATCCCGTTTCAGGCCATGGTCATATTCTTGGTCTGCGCCAGCGCACTACATCTACGTTTTGTCCTGGTTCGACCCAAACGCGGTCACGGTGATGCTGCACCACCACCATGCTCCTTTTACAATAGCATCATTTTGTTACGTTACGTAATATTGCTGACGCAAACCGAATGTTCTTTTACGTTGTTGTTTCCCATTTAAATCCCATTCAAAATGGTTAAACTGGTTAGTACCCGTTTGATTGGAAAGCCACATCCAAAGGCAACACAACAACATCACCAGTCAGAACTGCGTGGAGAAGGTGGGGTGGCTTTGGGAACCTCTCTCTTGGTCTGAGTCTCACTTCTGGGAGATATACAGTGGCTGTATGCAGTGCTGGTGTGAGTGCTCTCACTGGAAACACGATTTAAGGTCCAGTGAAAACACTAATAAAGGGGTTTTGGTTCACTGTGCAAAGTTTCAATAAAACTGCACCACAGCATTCGTGCTATTCCAGATAAGAGCGGGTAAACAAGCACACTATTCGGATGATGGCCACCAGAAAAGGGAAATAGGAGGAGTATATTAAGAAATGACAAGCCTGTTATTATAATTATGTAGAGATTGTTTATACTGGGAGAGGTGGAGGAGTGAGCACAGTTGATTCATGACGAAAGGTGTCAGGCACTGGCAATAAAAAAAAGACCACCTATGCAATAAAAGAGTAATCTTTCTAATTGAGTGATTGCTCACACCTTTTCTTTCAAACAGTTTTTTTTTTCTACAGTTCTCCCTTTCCACACATGGTCGAGGTTCTGCTAGTGATAATATTACAGGTGCTTTCGGTCCAAACCCGGATTTGGGCAGATTACAGATTAGTGGGGTATACGTCTTTAAGATGACTGTTGTTGTCTCTAATGCATGTGAGCTGATACTCTACTACTAGTTTGAGTGTGGTGTTCATCACATACTAGCAACTAGCATTATAAAGCCAGTCAAAAAGCCACTCTCTGACAAGTCTAAAATTGACATGTCTGCAATTGTCCACCATGGTTCTACAGAATGATATGAGAGAAGGTTGAAATACCACACCTATAAACTTAGAAAAAGAGAGCAGGGATGGAAAAGGACCCAAGGTGATCCATCAGCTGTTTCCTAGAGGTGTGTCTCCCATAGGAACCGATGGAGGACCTGAACTCTGTTTAGCATTAATGGGATCAAACATGGATCTTATAACGTCATCGTCTGTTCTCTAGCTGTGCAGGGAGGGGCAGCCAGAGATTTATTTCCTTATTCTGTCCTGTCTGCATCTTTCAATCAACCACTTCCTCCTTTGAAGTCCAAGCAGAAAATCTTGTTGGATGCGCAGTTAATACACATATCCTCCAAATGTCCCTTTTTTTATTCGTGCATTCTCCATGGAGCAAGGTCATCCCAGAGAGGCCACCTGATCCGTCTGCCTCGTACCAGGGCACTTCTCCTACCTATTGTCAGCTCCAGCAACAAAAGCCTGAGTGTACAACAACTGAGATCAGGTTAAGTGTGTGCGTGTGTGTTTTCCTGGCACACACAAAAGGCTTGGCATGGGTGTGTGCGGTGGGCCAGCCATGTAAGGGCAAGAGCGTCACAATTATTTACAGCAGAGACATGATCATAATCATTTACAGTAACCGACGTTGCTGTATGTCAACACACACGGCTTGTTGAAACTAAAACACTGCTCACCCACATGGGGCCAGGCTGTTGTTTGCTGGTTAAATAAAAGATGTGGCTTGGATTGGTTGAGTTCATGTGACATCAAAGGACTGAGAGGAGAGTAATGCATTTTAATTGTGTTTGTGTGTGTGTGTGTGCACACACACACACACACACACACACACACACACACACACACACACACACACACACACACACACACACACACACACACACGTATATCCAGTCTTCTGGATGTCAACCTCGACTGAAATCTGAGCCGCATTCCTGCCAAACTATCGCTGTCTTTACGTCATAGAGGGCCTAGCTTATGACAATAACGCGCACCAGGAAAGAGAACGAGTGCTGTTATTCAGTTAGCCAGCCTGTCAGGACACATACCATACAGTACAGATCGGCTTGTCTTGCAGCCAACATGTCAGTCAATCAAACAGCGCCCGGCTCAGGAGGCGAGTTGCAGTGAGCTCATAAGCAGAGTCATTCATGGAGCCGCGTTGCGGCGCCCGGTAACACTAGACGAGGGGAGCCCCCACCACCAGTGACCGCTGTCTAGCCAACCAGCAGCTGCCTGCCCAGAGCCTGCAACCCGAGAACCCCCCCCTCATGTCTGGTCCTGTACACACGCTCACCCCTTCAGAAATGCTAGCGGTAATGGATTCCCATTGGATGCTGTGAAGGGCCCCATAGCAGCGGCAGAGGAAGAGGAAGAGCGGGTCACCCATGTCCACAGTCCTCTCCATGAAGGCGTCTGCAGGATTCTGCGTGGAGCGCCTCTGACACAGTGCTGCCACGTCTTGAAGCGCCTCTGACACAGTGCAGCCATGTCTGGAGGGGTTTTTGAGACCAGCATATACACTCACCGGCCACTTTATTAGGTACACCTGTCCAACTGCTCGTTAACGCAAATGTCTAATCAGCCAATCACATGGCAGCAACTCAATGCATTTAGGCATGTAGACTTGGTCAAGACGATCTGCTGCAGTTCAAACCGAGCATCACAATGGGGAAGAACGGTGATTTTAGTGAGTTTGAACGTGGCATGGTTGTTGGTGCCAGACGGGCTGGTCTGAGTATTTCAGAAACTGCTGCTCTACTGGGATTTTCACGCACAACCATCTCTAGGGTTTACAGAGAATGGTCCGAAAAAAGAGAAAATATCCGGTGAGCGGCAGTTCTGTGGGCGTAAATAGCCTTGTTGATGCCAGAGGTCAGAGGAGAATGGCCAGACTGGTTCGATCTGATTAAAAGGCAACAGTAACGCACAACACGTCGAACTTTGAGGCGGATGGGCTAGCAGCAGAAGACCAAACCGGGTGCCAATCCTGTCAGCTAAGAACAGGAAACCGAGGCTACAATTCGCACAGGCTCACCAAAATTGGACAATAGAAGATTGGAAAAAGGTTGCCTGGTCTGATGAGTCTCGATTTCTGCTGCGACATTCGGATGGTAGGGTCAGAATTTGGCGTAAACAACATGAAAGCATGGATCCATCCTGCCTTGTATCAACGGTTCAGGCTGGTGGTGGTGGTGCAATGGTGTGGGGGATATTTTCTTGGCACACTTTGGGCCCCTTAGTACCAATTGATCATCGTGTCAACGCCACAGCCTACCGTATCGTCAGTATCGTTGCTGACCATGAACATCCCTTTATGACCACAGTGTACCCATCTTCTGATGGCTACCTCCACTAGGATAACGCGCCATGTCATAAAGCGCGAATCATCTCAGACTGGTCTCTTGAACATGATAATGAGTTCACTGTAGTCAAATGGCCTCCACAGTCACCAGATCTCAATCCCATGGAGCACCTTTGGGATGTGGTGGAACGGGAGATTCGCATCATGGATGTGCAGCCGACAAATCTGCAGCAACTGCATATAATAATAATAATAATAATAATAATAATAATTTAATTCATAGTGCCCTTTTCATCCGAAGATCTCAAAGGGCTACAGGTTAAAAGCAAAAATAAAAATAAAAAGGGGGTTTTAAAAACATCTAAGAGTGGGAGCCAAAGGTTTTTTTAAAAAGAAATGTTTTAAGACCTTTTTTAAAACAATCAGTGGATTGTGGTGCCCTCAAGGTGTCAGGGAGGGTATTCCACAGGCGTGGGGCGGCAGCACTGAAGGCCCTATCTCCCATGGTCCTCAGTTTGGTTCTGGGTATGTGGAGGAGGTTAGAGTGAGTGGAGCGGAGGGAGCGTGTTGTGCTATGTATGTTGAGAAGTTCTTTGAGGTATGGGGGGGCATGTCCATGGATGCATTGATGAGTGAGGACGGAAACCTTGTACTCAATCCGGGTGGAAACCGGAAGCCAGTGGAGTGAGTGGAGGATGGGGGTAATGTGCTCATGCTTGCGCACTCTCATGCATGATGCTATCATGTCAATATGGACCAAACTCTGAGGAATGGAGCAGTGTAGACATTCACAAACTGGTACTTTGTTGAATCTATGCCACAAAGGATTAAGGCAGTTCTGAAGGCAAAAGGGGGTCCAACCCGGTACTAGCAAGGTGTACCTAAAAAAGTGGCCGGTGAGTGTATGGTTTTGAGGTAAAATTGACAGAATTGCACAATCATATTATAAAAATGTTCTCAAAGAAATCAATTTGAGGCACGGCCTTCTGTTATATGAATAATATCGCCAAGCATTTTGTGCATATGGTGGTGAACAACAGCATCAAAAAATATTTAGTAAGGGGGTTTGTATCCACTACCATCCTACCAATATCCTGCCTAGAAAATGTATAATTATACACCCTAAGTTAGCTAGTAAACTCTTGGAAAGAAAATCTGGGAAAGACCCCCATTTAGTTTAGTTTGTACATCCTCAAAGTCAAACGCTGTAGCAACATCGTTGTAAAACTCTTGAAATAAGTTAAATTCACTTCAAACTGTTGCTGCTCAGTTCTCCTAATGTTCAAATCCTACTGCAGCGGTTCCAGTAATATTTGTTTATTGAAGAAGTCTGAATGAAGGATTACAATAGTGTCTCTGTGCTGGAAATTCCCGCGACACTATTATTTGGTTGATGTTGAAAAGTTTTGCATATTATTTAAACCTTTTTCAGTTTTTATTACTAGGCCTACTATTCTGTTCGGTGACCCTTAAATTTCAGATAACAGTGTTTATTTGCATCTGTAATGTATCTATTATACGTATTTCATAAGCAAAATGAGTACTAAAACCCAGAAAGTAAATGATCTTATCTTAAAGATATCGACACGTCTTGTTGCTGTCAGAGTGTGAGTGAGTCCCAATCAAAGTCCAACACTGAGTGCTACAAATGTCTGAGAAACGTAACCCCTTCTCGGACGCAGCCAACAACATGAACTGCTGTCAAGACAGGGCTCCAATCAATCACACCGTAGTGGTAGTGCTCCTTCTGTCCAAAAGGCTTCCGACGGCACAAAAAGACCTGGGCTTGGGTCTGGAGCAGTGTAGACATTCACAAACTGGTCGTCTTATTTTAGTAGCACTGACAAAATGGCTTTGACTACTATGTTCCAGATCATAGAAGATGTACAAAGATGTAAAAAGAAGATGATTGACTGTTATACCTGGGGATTGACTATTTTACCTGCTGATTGACTGGCTAGTGATTGGCTTGCTGGTGATTGACTGTTATACCTGGTGATTGACTGTTAGACCTGGGGATTGACTGTTATACCTGCGCCCTGGGAATTGACTGTTAAACCTGGGGATTGACTGTTAAACCTGGGGATTGACTGTTACACCTGGGGATTGACTGTTATACCTGCTCCCTAGGGATTGACTGTTAAACCTGCGCCCTGCGGATTGACTGTTGTACCTGCGGATTGACTGTTATACCTGGGGATTGACTGTTATATCTGGGGATTGACTGTTATATCTGGGGATTGACTGTTATACCTGGGGATTGACTGTTATATCTGGGGATTGACTGTTATACCTGAGGATTGACTGTTATACCTGGGGATTGACTGTTATACCTGGGGATTGACTGTTACACCTGGGGATTGACTGTTACACCTGGTGATGGGCAGACAGAGAAGTGATCAGGACCTGTTGTTTGACCCTTAATAATAATCCAACCCCCTAAACGTTCCTGATCCCTCCTCCAGAACAGGGGGGGACAGAGTTCGGCAGAGAGGGGAGGGGACGAAACCATACCACTGT
>OLKM01000120.1:30000-32500 GCA_900291075.1 Melanogrammus aeglefinus | reverse complement strand
GTGAGAGCGTCCCCCTCCCCCGTCCCCCCCTGTGTCTGCAGCGTGTCTGGGGCCCCTGGCGGGGGCGGCCGACTCGGCCCCGGAGCGGAGGGTCCACCGGTTGCTCAGCTTCCAGAGGTACCTGCACTCCTCCCGCCTGCTGCGGGGGCCGCCCCAGCAGATCCCCCTGCACCTGCTGGATGAGGACTACACCGGCCAGGCCAGAGTAGGACACACACACACACACACACGCGCGATTGATTAATTACAATAAATTTGAATTCCCTTCCATTCTACACCAAACCTAACCTTGTGTTTGTCACTCCCCTCGGTTTATTTGCAGTGCATGTTGGATAAAGTGGGGAGTTGGAACTTTGACATCTTCCTCTTCGATAAGTTGACCAACGGTAAGCTGATGGTGGAGCGAGAACGGCATGTGGGACATCTGGGTTGTTGGGTCAGTAAACTGCTCTGTTGTGGTGACTAGCTCTGAAGGACATGGGAAAGTCAGTCAAGGTCTGCTGGTGTATCGGCAACCGCGCAATAGTCCCACCTTGTGGACGCTTTATGTAACTGCAACCAATTGTTGCTCCTTTCATTCAGCTGTAAATAAAGTACGGGTACTTGCAATCAAAAGCCTCAATGAAAGTGCTCTGATTTTATGTTGATTTTTTTCTTTTTATGTCATATTTAATGTTGAGGTTTTTGTCCTTCTCTCTCTGCCCAGGCAACAGCCTGATCACCTTGACCTTCCACCTGCTCAACCAGTACGGGCTGGTGGAGCTGTTCCAGCTGGACGTGGTGAAGCTGTGGAGGTTCCTGGTCATGGTGCAGGAGGACTACCACAGCCACAACCCCTACCACAACGGGGTGCACGCCGCAGACGTCACGCAGGCCATGTACTGCTACATGCGGGAGCCTGTGGTAAGAGGAACCCTGGACCCTTCTCTTTGTCCTTTCTCTTGATCGGTGAGGGTGGGGAGAGGTCATGGGAAGAACATGTCAATAAAATTCTGTCAATAAAACGTATGCTTTTTGATGCAGTAGCATTTTTATTCACGTTGTGGGAGTAATCCAAGAGACTCCTGATGGAAATATGAAACAAAGACGGAAAGTATATTTTTTAGTGCTGTCAAGCGATTAAAATCGTGATTAATCGCATTAATGTCATATTTAACTCACGATTAATTTTTTCTATGCTAAATATCCCTTGATTTCTTTGTCAACATGGAGAAGTGCATCGGCTTGCCTTGTGCAAATGTTTTTTATTGATAACAACATTGGCATACTGATCAAAACAGACTATAGTGCAATTAAAGGATGGACATACAAACATACTGCCTTGAGCATAGCAGTCAGGCTGCTGCTTCTTTGTTTTGAGCCAAAGAAAAAAGAAAATGTAAAAAATTGCGTTTAATCGTGCGATAAAAAAATGAACGCCGTCAAAATTGGTTTGCGTTAACGCCGTTTAGAACGCGTTTAACTGACAGCACTAATATTTTTTCATCGGAAATCAGAAATATAAGCAGCAAACAAATGTACCAGTTGAGGATGACAGGTTCCAACGTCCAAAAGTTCAGTTTGTGTGCTTCTGCAAAACATCTCTCAGCGGTACAATCCCTCATCGCTGCTTATCGTTTAGCTCTCCAAATACCTGACCTCCTGCGACCTCCTGATTGGCCTGCTGGCGGCGGTCACCCACGACCTGGGTCACCCGGGGGTCAACCAGCCGTTCCTCATCAAGACGGACCACTACCTGGCCACCCTCTATAAGGTAGGCGTCTCCCCACCCCCACCCAGCACCCATCCCCCATGTCTCCCTCCCTCCCTGGTGTCCCGTCCTCTTCCTGCGCGTGTCTGTGCATGGCAGGATTGGTATGTAGTGAGTAGGATGTTCCACCCCCCAGGCCCAGAGGTTCTGGGTTCTATCCCCCAGACGTCTACAGCCTGAGCTGTAGGCGTCCCAAAGCACAATACGCAATCAATACCAAAACACAATAATGATGAATGAAGCCCTGACTCCCACTCCATGGATTTCCATTCATTGTAAATCACTGTGGGTAAAGGTTTCTCCTAAATGGCTCAGTGCCTCAATAATCTCCTTTTCCATGTGCAGAATACCTCAGTTCTGGAGAACCACCACTGGAAGTCTGCTGTCGGCCTGCTCAGAGAGACTGAGCTCCTGTCCCACTTGCCCGTTGAGGACAGGTGGGTCTGCTTGTCCCCCCCTCAAACACAATGGCAATCATATACCAAAACACAATAATGATGAATGAAGCCCTGACTCCCACTCCATGGATTTCCATTCATTGTAAATCACTGTGGGTAAAGGTTTCTCCTAAATGGCTCAGTGCCTCAATAATCTCCTTTTCCATGTGCAGAATACCTCAGTTCTGGAGAACCACCACTGGAAGTCTGCTGTCGGCCTGCTCAGCAGAGATCCTCAGCTCCTCGTCTGCCTCTATCTCCTGCCCGTTGAGGACAGGTGGGTCTGCTTGTCCCCCCCTCAAACACATGGCCA
>OLKM01000120.1:5000-27500 GCA_900291075.1 Melanogrammus aeglefinus | reverse complement strand
TGCCTCTATAAGAGACTGTTTACGCATCTCCTCGTTCGATTCTTTGCCGTCGTTCTGTTCTGCCTCACAACTATAAAGGCCACCTGCGTGGAACTCTGGCAGGTTTGGCTTTTTTCGAAGCACACAGATGTGAGAACCACACCATCAACACCCTTACTGTGTTGATATGCCTGAGCCTGACCTTTGCAGCACCCACAACACAAAACGCCATAAACCAACTTCACTGATTGCCGAATCCACTCATTGCACTCGGAAAATAACAATAACCACGATCCCGGTCTTAGATTGTGCAGCTTCTGTCTGAAGCCTTCACATCGCTCCTTTTAGTTATTGTAGACCTCCCAAGTCTGTTCTTTCTCTCCAAACGCAGGGAGACATGTTTCCCCGCTCGGGAGGAGCCATGTGTAAGGTCCCCCCTTTGGGGGAGGAGCCATGTGGAAGGTCCCCCCCCTTTGGGGAGGAGCCATGTGGAAGGTCCCCCCCTTTGGGGAGGAGCCATGTGGAAGTTCTCCCCTGGGTGGAGGGTGGACCCTGGGGTCCGACGGTGCCTCCCCTTTGCCCGGGTCTTTTTGGCACTCGCATGTCACCAGGAACGCTGCGCAAAATGGACTTGCTCAGGTTTAGTTTTTTTTTGCCAATCTTGTGGAGAGAGACGGGAGGACGGCTGACGGGCGGAGCAGGGTGGTCCCCCCGGGAGACTGTCATGGAGGGGCCCAGGAGGGGATGCCTCTCTCCCTCCACCCAGAGTGTCTTTGCTACATTGGCCACATCATGCACCCCCCCGCCCGCCCCCAGAGGACCGCTCGACAGATGCCTTTATAACTATGCACAAACTATGCTAAGTGACCAAACCAACTCCTATTCTCATCGAGAGCATCGTGTACTTCTCTTCTTTTGATTGCACTGTCCAATCCCTTTTTTTGCTTTTTTGTTGTCGAGAGGAACAAGTCCTTTTTTTGTACGGACAACAAAAATGCTCAAATTACTTTTGGAACATTCCATTCTTTCCTGTTTTGTCTACTTTTGATCCTGTATAGTGGCACAAAGTTGTGTTTGTGTTTTTTTGAACGATAACAGGTGCTTTTCTTACTTTAGCTGATTTGTATTTTTGCTGTTAGTGCTGTAAGACTGTTGATAAAACTGTTTACAATTTGTTGCGACAGCCATCTTTTGGGAAAGACTTCAGTGTCGAGCCAGATTTTGTAAAGGCTTTGCCGTATTGATCTTTTTGATACACGCCTGTTGCAGTTCTTATTTGACTAATAAATAAATAAAACCATTTTTTGAATTTTAAGGCAGTTCCTGCTTGCCAAGATTAGGCAAAAGTTAAGTTATTTTCAATTGTAGTTGCACATTAAGGGCACTGCCTCGAGATAGATACGATTAAGGAAGAGAGTGAGACCATTGAGCACAAAAACTTGAGTTCAGTTATTTATTCATAATTTCTGTTACTGGCAAACATTTCAGTGAACATTTGAGATATACCTCCAACAGTTTATTTCCCTTTAAAACCATGACTTGAAACTGCTGTGATCTAGAAATCAAGACAAGCCCCACATTTAATTAAGCTTTTGGTGTCAACATTGCATACCAAGGGTAATTCAACGGGTGAAAACTAGCATTAGAATGAGGGTGTTTTAAAGGATGGTTTTCAGTGAGTAAAAAGGTGTAGGCCTGCTAAAGCAGAAGAACCTAAACATGGACTCACTGTGGGACCCTTTTCTAGCAATCAAAATACTTTTATTTTCAGTACGTAATGAAAGATCTACATTGATAGTGTCCAATACAATATTAATTACTCCCTTGTGAAAACTTCCACAATAAATCAATAAACAAAGATTCATTTTAAAAGAAAAGACTCAACTAGCAGTTGGCAATAAAAGATAATGCTTCTGGAACACGGATGTAGAAGTTATTTGGCTGTGAAGTACGGAGCACAATTAGGACCGACGTTAAAATGTCTAAACGGTACAAAAACTCCAACATGGCCACATAGTTCCCGCTCCTTTTGGGCCAGGAGACCAGTACAGAAGAAAACACTGAATTCAAGTCTGCTCAACTTCAACGCAGAAGTCCAAAACTATCAAATGAGTAGAATGCATGCTTTGATCGGACAATGACCTAATTAAAACCTAGGCATAATTGGTGTTAAACAAAAACTAAGATTTAACTTATATTAACGATGAATTAAAAAGACTACCAAGTGTTATATGATAACAATCCTGCTCCCTTTCCTCTGCCATGTCCCCCTTAAACTGGGCATGCAGAAAACCACGCACCTTCTGAAAGACACACAGGGAATAGTCACTCATTACCATTACAAATGATGCCAGTAAAAAGTGGTGCTGCCTCACCTTAAAATGACACAACTGGTACTTTAATTCCTTCAGTCGGCTTGCATTAACAAAACACACAACGATAAATACGAGAAAGAAACTTGCCTCAAACAAACGAACAAACACTGTTGTGCCGCAACAGTACATAAATAAACAAAAGTGCAAAAATAACCAGCTTTCATGCTGGAAGGGACTGACAGACGATGGGTTTGAGTCCCCCTCCATCGGCTGCAGGCTGAGCCCGTTCAGAAGGACCCCACTGCCTTCCCTCTGCGAGTGGGAGAAGGGGGCCGACACTGGAAGGCGGGTGAGACGAGGGGGGCCATCCGCGGGCCCCTCAACGTGGAGGGGGGGGTGGGAGCCGCTCAGTCCCACTTCCTTTTTGGCGCTGGATTTCAACATGTGCTGGCCAAACTGTTGGGACACACACACAGAAGCAGAGTTTCATAGACGTCGCCGAGAACCCTGCAGCCGCCGGCGGGGGGGTGCAGATACGGGGGCGCGACCCTTACCGAGGGCGTCTGGGACCGGCGGTTTGGCGTCCGGGACAGGCAGGATGAACTCCCCGTCGTCCTCAGCCCCGCTGTCGTGGCGGTGGCGGTGGGCGAACTTGCGCTTCAGGGCCTGGGCGATGAGGGAGGCGGCGTCCATGGGCTGGCTGGCCTTGGCCTCCCCCCCCCTAAGCCGGACCAGACTGGACGTTAGTGTGGGGGGTACTGGTTGTCATTGATCATGACATTAGGGCCGGCATATCGCGACCCCCACTCGGGGGGGGTCACCCGAAATAATTTGATCGGTCCTGTACGCACGTACCAACCCGACCAAATAATGCACTCGGACGAGTAATATCGCCAGCAGCTGTTGAGGGGGTTCAAACACAAATGTTGGGGGTCACAACAACGGGACCAAGTAATGCACTCGGACGAGTAATATCGCCAGCAGCTGTTGAGGGGGTTCAAACACAAATGTTGGGGGTCACAAATGTTGGGGGCCCCAAATGTTGGGGGCCCCAACATTTGTGGGGGCCCCAACATTTGTTGTGGCCCCGGGATGGCCTCCGGTCGCTGCGCTCACCTTTTGACCGAGCGCAGCTTCACCTGGCCCATGTCCTTCAGCACGTCGAGCATACTGGGGGCCGCTTTGGGCTCCGGCACCGCCGGGCCGCTCTCCAACTTCCTCCCCCGGCGCTCCTTGATCAGGTCCATGGCTGAGAAGGTCCTCTGGAGCCCGGGGGCCGGAGGAGGAGGGAAGGGGGAGAGGTGGGGAGGAGGTGGGGGGTGGGGCGGCGGAGGTGGCGGTGGGGGCCCCGAAGGCCTGGGGAGGCGCTGGGACACCAGCGGCGGGAGCTGTAGTTGGGGAGGGGGAGAGGAAGAGAGGGGTTTTACGGCCCGATGCTTGGCTGCCACCTAGTGCCAGCCATGCGGTATTACAGCGGCCTGGGGGGGGTTGAAAGCAGGCCGGGACAGGGCGTGCCGCGCGGCAGATGGTCGGCGGTCACCTGACTGCGCGCTCCTCTCCTGGGCCAGGACAATCTGGGCGATCTGCACCCTCAGCTTGGCCAGCTCCTCCTCCAGGGCGCTGATCTTCCGATTGGCCTCGGTGTTGCTGGCGGCCGGGCCCTGGGGGTCCGGGACCGTCTGGTGCAGGCTGGGTAGCGACCGGGGTCGGGCCATGGGCCCCTTGGGGGACTGAGGCTGGGACAAGCGAAACACCAGCCCTGATGAAGGCCCTGGCCTGTGGCCACCATTTGGAAAAAAAGTCCCATTAATTGACGGGATTCGACCCCTGCATGCTCTTCACCGATATCTACGGCTGCGTTTTAAATAAATAAATGTTACGCCACACCTGCCGCAGACATCATGCAGGTAGAAAACAAATAGAATCAATGGTAATGCCACGACTGAAAACCAGTAAGGTGGGTTTAAAAGTTTCCAGACTGCCTGTCGGGAACCCGGGGGGGGGGGGGGGGGCATGTCTCACCTCGGCATGTCAAAGTAGTCTTCATCCTCCTCCTCGTCATCGTCGTCTTCTCGGGCGATCCAGCCCACGTCAGCGAGGGAGGTGACCAGGAAGTTCTGCCTGCTGGGGGCTCTCAGGTGGCCGCCGTCCTCTGCGTAGGGGTTCAGCTACCGGCGGAGGCACAGGGGGGGCGCGCGTTAAACTACTGTGCTACCGGAGCGAAAAACAAGCCAACCACTCCACAGCGGCTAAATAACAGCAGCTCACTCCAAAAAAAAAAATAAACAAAAAACTCAGGCAGTGAGATGTTTAAAGAAACGACAAGGAAGCAGTGAAGCGACGGAAAAAAACAACAAAAAAAAAGCAGTTGAAATGATGAGCACGAAAAGAGGGGTTAATGATGTCACACAGCTTGTTATTCAGTAAAAGGTCGCCGGCGGCAAGCGAGTGAACCGACCTAGAGCTGCCCTACAGCATTCCTCAAAGCTAGGAGGGTGGCTGGAAGGAGAAACAAGAGAAGAGAACAGTACCGTGTTGTTGAAAGAGACAGTAGGGAGAAGGATCTGAAACAACAGCTCAGCTTTATGGAAAACAGCTAAGAGCGCAAAAGATTCCCTGGAGATGTGCACGATTTTCTGATTTGAAAGTGGTGCGCAATGCTTGTTCCACGTTATCGTTGACCTGAGAAGTCACAGTCAGTCCAATCACAACAGACCTCGGAGCACACGCCATGGTGTTGAAGGAAGAAAACAACGGTCATATTAAGAACCAACAGGGGGTAATAATTAAACTCATTGGTATACAGGAAATAGAATACCTCCCGGTTACGTTACCTCTAGCAAACAGACATTAAGAGCCACTCGCTGACACATAGAGGGGCCCAATTCATGTTTTAAAAAGTAGAATGTTGTGGTTGTCACCTGGAACTGGACCCTGGGACAGGGTTTAAGAGGCAGACTCGTAGCTATTCTTCGCACGATACTCCTTGATGACCCATAGCGCTTGGCTGATCCAGATGCCTTGCAGAAAATACAAATCCACGTTACAAAACACAGAGAATACATTTTGAGTTTCGGAGACAAGTCTATCGTAGGGAATTCTGACTCAGTTTAATTAATGTGCATTACATACGGGAGTGTTAAAAGGTTGTTCAGGAATTGTAAGCATTAATATACATTTTGTATATTATTTCATATTATCAAGACATACATGGATGCTCTACTAAAGAGGACGAGTATCCTACATCAATGCTGTCCTTCGCAGATATGTCTGACAGGATTCCCACCTTTTTTTAGGTCATTTTCAATGCGCTAAAAGTGCAGATTTTACTTTATAAATGGTCATTAGCAGCCACCTTATTCTCTATTGAATGAGGTGCATGATAGACCAACTTTTTTTATTTTCTAATTAAGACAACTGAACCATCTTTATGATGTATATTATATAAACTGTATACGTACAAGCAGTCAATCTCAAGAATATCCAATATCCCCACAGGTTTACCATTAAGTCACACTTTTTAAAAACAAATAAAAACCTAGCAGAAAAAATGTGTACCATTTATTACAGTACATAGATGTAGGCCTACAGTAATAAATGGGTGCTCTAGAAGAGCGTGTCCTGATTGGCCCCGAAGAGTATTTTGCCCGCCATAATTCTTCCCACAAGAACACTTTTTGTGGGGGGTGAAGTGCTACAGGGAAGGAATAGTGATAGGGGACGATCACACAGAGACTCCTCACTAGAAAGGAGGCCGCTTCAAAGACACAATAGTGGAAACAAAGCCTGAGTCGAGCCAATCATGAGTTTTAAAAATCCTCATGTTTATTATATCAACCGAATAAAGAGACTGCTGCATGCAATATTCGGGAGTGCAAAAGAGCACAGCAGACAGATGCTTTTGAAAATTAACACCCCAAAAAGTGCTACTTCCCTCAGTATTTCCATCATTAAAAGTGTTTCATTCAGACAACCGTGATTCCACAAATGCCCTGATTGGTCAGAAATTAAGTGGGGGCGAGCTTAAGCTAAATTGTCTCGTACATCTGAACGCTCTGCAAAAGTTAAAAAAAAATCCAGCAGGTAGCAACGCAATACACTTTAGATCTCTTCATTGCAGAGCGCCTATTTATAGGCGCTCTGCAATGACATGAGTGTACACTTAAAAGCAGTTATCACAACAGGCGGAATGGATTACTCACTCAACACCTCATGCTGGAGAAAAGTAAACTCTGAATTGAAATTATCTTTGTTCCGTCAAACTCAATAATTGTAAGGCTTCTACATTTCTATGGTAATCAACACAGGACAGAGCTCTCCGCCTCCTCGTCAGGTAAACACAGCTAGATACATGGGTCACATGTATTTAGCAGTAATACAGTCTTTAGTTCCCCAGGCATCGCTAAGACAGATCAACAACGTTGATCAACGTCAACAAAAAGCCACACACACACACACACACACACACACACACACACACACACACACACACCACACACACACACACAACAACCACACACACACACACACACACACACACACACACACACACTAGTTCGTCGCAAGATATAGGATACCACCACGCATCTTATTTACTTACCAGGTCCATTTCACTCTGCACATTTTCTTTACTCATTGTGAAGCGTTTCACATGAACACAGGTTCATGGGGTCCGGGGAAAGGGGCATCCTTAGCCTTGATGGGGAGCAGAAGAGGCAGGGCAAGAGGAATGAGACCCTGAAGCATGTGGCGGTCGAACCAGCAGCAACACTGAAGGCAATTACGACCAATCAAAGTAGAGTAACTTTTATTAGTCCCATACAACTCGGTACTTTGCGTCTGACAACAAGACATGGTCATAGTTCATACACTACAGTGTAGTAATCAGAATAAAGCCAGATAGTAGGTCAGGATCACAACAGGCACAAATGCATAATTTAGAGAAGCACGACTCATGTCAATCTAATCCCAACTAAACATGACAATCATTTGGTTAGCCAGATTTATAAAGTATACCAAATGTGGCAGAAGATGCTTTACTTTACTTATACTTTAAAACAAAGAGAGGCTTAGGTCATGTGAACGGTGACTGCGGCTATGCTAACGGGGCTAACAGTCAGCGGTCGATCCGCTGCTGGGTGTTTGTTTTGCTCAACCGCTCTTATTTGAGGCACGAAACGATCCACGGTTCACCGGCAGTTCCAACCATAACTGTGTCAAAGGTCACGGAGGTTTTTGATCATCTTGGATGACAACTTACCTAGTTTGCAAGCTATCAAAAAGTTGGCCGCCGGTCTTTCTCACTCTTTCCAGGGCTATCACGTTCAGGTGGAGTCCAGAAACCTCGGAGGCGGGATACGTTGGAGTGGGCGGGGACAATGTCTTTGATTGGCTTTGAATATTGATCAGCAGTCGATGTGTCCAATGGTATTCGTTTAACGTTACAATAGCTTCATCTCATTGGATTAGTCTCCGTCAGACATTCCGTTTGATCCAGTCACCGTCGCTCACTTCGTGTAAGGTTCTACCATCGGGTGCCCGAATGACTTGTGCACTCAGTAATATCATCATGACCCCTAATGTCTATAGAACTGACAGGATTATTATATATTTTTTTTACAGATGCGTTTTACCTATGGCAGCAAAAAAAAATGTCTTACATCAAATAACTACTTTATTCCCCCAGTAGATAGTTCCCCCAAAAAATGAATTGCATGCATGTCTTTCAGTCAACTGAAGGTGGCGTTGGTTTGCCGTAGAGGAACGCTGCCCGACCCGTCCAAACCTCAATAAACCCTAACAAATATAATTAAAATCTTGGCAAACAAAGGATTTGAATTGTTAGTCGCTGGACTTGGTCAGCCAAAGAAAACCTGAAGAAACCCTTCCAGCTTTACGGAGCTAGGGGGCTGTGGTTGCAGGCGGTCCCGGTGAACGAAACAGGGACACCCAGTCAACGTTGCCAGATTGGCCCACTTTTCCCGCACAATTTGGCTGACGCGCGCGGCAGCCATATTGGGCGTTAATTTGGGCCCAATCTGGCAACAGTACACCCAGTGCCTGGTACCAACACAGCCCTGCTAAAGACAGCTAGCAGGAGCCCGACCCAAGGCCTATACCTACTCATTTTCTGGGTATTGTCCGTATTGTGTATACATAGGGTCAGTCTGTCGCCAATTCATATGTCATTCTGACCGGTCTTCCGGAGTTGCCTTATGATTTTAAAGACATCTATTTGAGATAAGGTAAGCCTTGTCACCGGGCTAGCCTTGGAGCTAGCTAGCTGCCACAACGCATCGGTCGGGTTTGAATTGAGGTTAGCTCGGGGTCGTTGACAATGTTATGTTTGATCAGGTACGCCTCTTAATGCTTGAGCTTGTGAATAAGTGAAGGTTTGCAGAGGAATCAAAGGGTTTTGACGTCCAGTCGACCAAGCCTAGAGCAGTCCTTTCTCCAGTTGAGTGCTATACTTTATTTTTGCGTGTCTCATCAGCAACCAGCATCAGGATTGTTCCAAGGGTCACACCAAAAGTTAAGACATACCAGTTCAATCCCTCATCTCCTCTCTGTAAATAAAAACACATCCATTGTGTAGATAACCAAAGATGGACACACGTTGACCTGTATCTAAGAAGGTTCATTATGTGAGAATATGTGCCTCTTTGTGTGCACTCCACAGTTGGGCTTATTTGGAGAAAAAAAAAAGAAGGCGAAGCTTTTATTATCTGAGATAGTATTCGTTTATTACTTTTGTTTTGATTAAAGTGCATATCGTTATCTCTTCTCCTCACTTTTCTCCAGTAGAGTGAGGAGGCCGGTTGGATGTGTATGGCCCCCAGACCAGAGGCACCATGAGTGGGGAGATGGATGCGTTAGCGATCGTCAACCAGCTGCGGGACCTGGCAGCAGACCCACTCAACAGAAGAGCCATAGTTGAAGACCATGGGTGTCTACCTGGCCTGATACTCTTCCTGGATCACACAAATCCGCAAGTCGTCTACTCTGCACTACTGGTAATGTGTTTGCATACGTCTTGCTGCCCAACATCGATGTCTGCTACAAGAAAACTGTTACTCTTTAAATCCCCATCTGGGCTGACCTGGCTAAAAATATTGTTTTCAACAATTGTGATTTTAGTACATTTAATTTACCGTAACTACCCTGAATTCAAAACTGCAACTTTAATTTGTGGGTTTGATATCTAAAACATTGTAACCCTCACTTGGCCGAAGTTGTTACAACATGTTGAGTGACTCTAAAGCATTCTCTTGCATCCATTTATTTAGCAAATGCGACAAAATCTAATTTAAATTTGAACCAGGACACCACAGCTGTTTGAGTATTTCTCAAATAGAGTATCAAGTACTGTTTTCATGTTTTATTAACACTTTATTCTGGGTAGACAAACAACTCTTGCATATGCATCCATTATATTAGGTCTTCCCCATCTACTTCTTATAGTGAGCCCACAATCTGAGTCAACATCTATGTGGTTTTATGTAACCATGGCACTATAGGAGCACATGAAACGTAGTAACGCACAGTGAGTGTCTCAATATGTGCATTAAAGCAAACCTACCGACGTGAAGCTTGGCGAGTCTGGCGTAGTGACTCTGTTTGTGGATCCATAGTAAAGTGTATCTTAATGCTGGTCCTTGTTGTCCTCAAGGCTGTGAGGTACCTAGCGGAATGCCGCGCCAACAGGGAGAAGATGAAGGACGAGCTGGGCATGATGCTGAGCCTGCAGAACGTCATGCAGAAGTACGTCTCAATTCCCCATTGCTGAAGCTCACTTTATCTATTCCTCTTTTTCGGTCCCTGCTTCTCTTTCTGTCCCTCCTTCTCTCTCTGACTCTCACCATCTCTTTCTGTCTCCCACCCTCTTTCTGGTTAATCTTCCTTTCTTCCTCTGTCCCGCTCTTCCTGTCCGTCTGTCTTTCTCTCTCATTCCGTCTGCCTCTCTCGTTCTGTAACTATATCTGTCTCTATATTTCCCGTCCTTTTTTCTCCCTGTCTCCGGTCTGTTTCGCAACATGTAGCTATCCCTCATAACCTCTTATATATAAACACACAGACAAACACACGCTTATGTTGCATGTACAGAAACCCTTTATTTTGAGCCTGCGTTGTATTCTGCACAATAATAATAGTCATTAAAGGTTGGGTATGGAATTCTCTTTTTTGGGCCATTTTTGCAAAATTACTTGAAATCCTTATCATAACCCACTTACAGCCACTGAGTTAGAAGTACTGACATGAAAATTGAACAAGTCAATCATCTGTGGAACGGGCAGGGCTCGAAAAACTCCAGCCAATGACTTCCAGACCCACCGAGTGGCATTGGACAGTAAGTACGTCAATCAAACGGTCGTACTGCACTCCCCCTCCGCGCGTGACCCCTTCGTGCACGTATTCAAAGCTCGTGACCCAGAGCAAGCACGTTTGTTGTTATCCTGCGGTAGCTACTGGAGCTAGCTCCCGGTTACGTTGCGCTCTCACGAATCTGTGTTCGCTCGTGCATTATTGCGCTTCCATGTGCTTGGAATGGGTGGAGTCAGAGTCAGCGTTGAAGGAAAGGGGGTAGGACCATTTGAGTTGTGTATTTTCAAAATCTGCTGGCGTTTCGCAAATCCCATACCCAACCTTTAAGAGAATGTGCTCTGTGTCGAGAGAATGTTATGAATGCCTTTAAGCTTTAATGTCCATCCTGCCACCTCAATAATGATTAAGGGCCGTGTTGCAGGTGGACTACCACTGTCGATTAATGGGTAGCATAAAGCACTCAATATATTATATGTACAGTATATAATTTAAAAAATGTCTCCAAAATGTAAAAGTCCAGTTTTTGTCGTTTAAGGTAGTAACGGGTGGTTTTCTAATGCCATTCGCGAAGACGTGATGGAAGGTAGCCTACACCCTAGTACTAAAACTGCGGCATCTAAGAGGTGGCAAGAACCACAAATAACACGTATGATGGCCCACAGCCGTATAATGTCGAACCTCTCAGACGTGAGAGGGCGAAAGAGGATGACCGTCAAAGCCAATTAAATGCATGGTCAGAGGAGAATGATTGGAGCAACGCAGCAACAAGCGCTGGAGCTGGTCTATGAACAGCAGTGCATACAATAACGACACTTTATTTTTAATGTCAGTGAATAGCACAGATTGAAAGTCAACGTTTATCTTTATATCTAGTGACAGTGATTATTTCGTTATGTTGTTCAGATAAGTGCCGGTAAACTTCAGAAGAAAAAAACGTCAGAAGATCTAGAAATAGAAGGCATAATGCTAGCTATAGGCTAATTTGCCAGTCCCCAGATAATCCCTAATTAACAACACAGACTTTAAGTATTGTATTCAGTGATGGAATATCACGCTCTGTGTAGTTCTGGGTTGGGGGGGTTGATGTGCACATGTGTCTTCTATTTTCCTGGGCCCCATGTGTTTGTTAAATTTGATCCAGTGCAACCATAGCACTGGTCCCAGCGCAACCGCAGCATAACAACAATTGAAACAGATGTCAGTACGTTTTAAATGCCCAGCTTAATCCTATTAATGCCATAGTTCGACTATGCTCCTCAATGGGGACAACTGCGATCTTCCGATTATACATGGCGATGAGGAAATTCGACTTCATTGGCCGAAGCATGAAATACCCCGGTACGATAGGTGGCGCTGTACCCCCTTTCGACTAGTGGTAGCAGAGCCACCGGCTGACCTCTTTACGTCACCAGCAACAACTAACTCAGGCGGCATTCGAGATGGATGTTTTCAGTAGACGGCTGTCAGTTCACTTCGGGTCCATGTCGTTTCTCCGGCGCTCCATTGTTCGGACCTCTGGGTCATACGCGGACTCCTCCGGTGGCGGAGGAGTCATCTGGACTGACTCTCAGAGAGTCAAAGCCAAAGTTCCTTTCCCCCGATTCCTTCTCCACCATGTCCGAGATAACCCCACTAAGTCTTTACTCTTTACTTGTTGTGGACGTACCAGCGAGGCGGAGAACCCGACGCAGTCTTTAAGATTCATAATATCAGAGAATATCCCCGTCAGTTCGCGAAATGAATGAATAAAGATCATAAACACGAAGAAAGAAAATACATTTACTTTTAATTCAGCCTTGGGTGAATCGAAGCGTAGTGTGTACTGAATGCACGTTGATGATGATACGCTTCCTATATTGAGTAACTGCACGACATCGTCTTCCTCCATCTTCTGCGCCACAATTTGAAATAAATCGCCGTTTCTTGTTTTCCGACGGCGACAACGCGACTACCGTCACCTTCTACTTCCAGCTCACGGCCGACCCCGGAAAAATTCTCGAGCATGCGCAGAACGCAAAATCCAATTACAATTCAATTGACCGTAGACGTGCATACTTAATGCGACTATCAATCGAATAATCTAGGGATCTTATCCGACTACGAGAAACCCGATTCGATTTAGTCAGACTAAGGCAAAGCAGGGCGACTTTATTTATCTAGCACTTTTCATACACAAGGCAGACTCAAAGTGCTTCGCATATAAACATTGTCATACAATAAAATTAATAATAGAAAAGAAAACATGTGCAAAAAAATGAGTAAAATAGATAGAAAATAAAGGCTAAGTAAGGTATGTATACATGCATTTTAATAATCCAATCATAGTCGGATTAACCCAATAAATCGATTTTCTTGAGTGTCATGTAACACGCAGTGTCATGGTGTATGAATCTCAATTATGTTTGAAGTCTGTTCATTTTTAATCATGTCAAAAAGTTGCTATTTACAAACATGAAAAAGTGCAATATGAATCTTTTTCGTAAGTTGGCCATGCAGATTCCCTCATTTCACCATCTGTTCTCCATTGAATCTAATTGGATCATAAGTGCTCATGTAAACGCGGCTAATGACACTTTTTAAAAACGTTGTGTAGCAGGCATAAGAAGAGGTAATTCCACATCTGTGTGATCCGTGAGCTGTGAGGGGTGTCACTTGGAGTTCCCATGAGGGACTGTCTTCATCATCTTCACCCCTCAGACTGGGCGTGGTCCATTCTTCACAATCAGCCAGTAGTGTCTTGGCTTGTTTTTTGTTCTGTCCTTCTTGGACAGAACAGAACAAGAGTCATCATCACATCACAGCTTCTGTCAAGACCACTGCAGTGTAGGGCCCTTGGCTACCTTTATTCCTCAGATGGCCCCTTTGACTTTGGGTGGAGGTCAAGTTGAGTTTGCATTTGTCCGTCCCCTCCATCCCTTCCATCAGGTTATTATTAAACTCTGCTTGTTGTGAGCCTTCCAACAGAGCCTAGAAAAACGGCTGCCTGCAGCTAGTTTTCACCCAAGAAACCTGCTTCCTGTTAGCCTCATCTTCAAATGATCTACCAATCATAGCATCACGCTAGCAATCTAACATTAAGCCACTAACCTACCATTATGCTAGCAACGTAGCATAACACTAGCATTCTAGCTTAACGCTAGCAACCTCTACTACTGAAACAAGCTGGACACTAGGTTAAACAAGGGGGATTTCTCAACTGTGATTATTGCTTGGCGTTTTGTCAATCCCCCCAGAACGAGGCTAACTCTACAGGGGGTTGTTTACACTTTATCGAGTTGTCAAGGGCAGTGCTGCATTGTAGCAGAGGGAAAGGGGAGGCAGGGACAACAGCCGTACCACTGACCGCGTGGGCACCCTCCAGCTTCCGATGGAGCCAAACACTGGCTAGCATAGGGCATGAAGCTGGGTGACCTTTAATGAAAAAGGGGGGGTGGTGTTGGTGGTGGTCTACACTTTAGTGATGCTTTGTGTCGCGGGTGATCCGATCACAGTAGGGGGTGGGGGGGGGGCGGGCAAGATAAGGATACAGGTGCGAAAACTTCTGCCTCTCGTTCAAGACCCATCAGCATCAGATCATGAAGCCGACATTCGGGAGGGAGGGGTGGGGGAGGGGGGTTGTCTGCCCTATCCTTGGCACACTTGGCCCCCAGCAGATGCAACTGGCCCAGTATGACAATAATGCTTATATGCCCGGACTGAATCCTTAATGGGGTTTTGTTTATCGTAAATTGTGTTTGGTTGTATTATTTTGGTCCATTCTATGCCGAACGGTATGCAGCAGTAAATTCTCTGCTTAGTCTAAAGGGTGCCTGATTCTGGTGTGTTTTGGACCAGGCAAATAACTAGCTTCTTGTTCCGCTTAAAAAAACGTAACCATTCATTTCACCAATATACCATACTTAGACCAAACGCCTAACTGCACTTACCCTACGTCCACACAATCCCCACAACAAACAACTTTTCACACTTACATCCACCATGTACCTATTTTGGATGTTCATAATGCCTCCCTCCCCCTCTTCCCCCCCAGGGCCACGTCGCCAGGGGAGACCAAGCTGCTGGCGTCGGAGGTCTATGAGATCCTGCAGGCGGCAGGCAAGGAGGAGGCGGAGCAGGCGGAGGCGGCGGCGGCGTCCTGCCGGAGAAAGGCCCAGTTCTTCCTGGGCTCCACCAACAAGCGGGCCAAGACGGTGGTGCTGCACATCGACGGGCTGGACGACTCGGTACGCAACGCACCCTCTGTCTGTTCCCCCTCTGGAGGTCCCTCTGTCCGTCTCTGTCCTGATGGCTGTCTCTGTCAGTCTCTCTCTCTCTCTTGATTCTTGCTCCATCAGTCTCTCTTTCTCTCTCTCCCTGTGCCTCTTTCTGTCTCTCTCATTCTCTCGCTCTTCTCTCTGTCAGTCTCTCTGTCAGTCTCTCTGTCTGTCTGTCTGTCTGTCTGTCTGTCTGTCTGTCTGTCTGTCTGTCTGTCTGTCTGTCTGTCTGTCTGTCTGTCTGTCTGTCTGTCTGTCTGTCTGTCTCTCACTGTCTTTCCCTATACCTTTTCTGTATGTGTTTCTCTCTGTCTTTCATGTTCTTTTTCGATGTTATGGAAACAGGTGTGTGTGTGTGTGTGTGTGTGTGTGTGTGTGTGTGTGTGTGTGTGTGTGTGTGTGTGTGTGTGTGTGTGTGTGTGTGACGTAAATGTCAGACATTGAACAGCAGGGTGCTGGGATTGAACCTGAGCGCTGCACAGCGGGGGCAGCTAGCACAGAGCCAGATCAAATTACAACACACAGGCACAGCGAGCCGCTACTGGCTCGGGCGGCAGCAGTAAGGAACACGCTTAAAAAAACAGAAACATGCCGGGCAGTATTTCTCTATAGGCGCAATCCTTAGGAGTTGATTGATTGTAATAAATGAGTCTCCTCCCTCTCTCTCACCCACCCCCCCCCTTCCGACGGCAGTTGGTCAACAAAAGGTATTTACTGGAGCTTCAACCTGCGGCTCAGTCGTTAGCCTCCCAAGCCCGTAGGTTTGATTCCCCCCAGTCGACCCAATGTGCTCCATTGAGCAAGATGCCCAACCCTGCTCCCCCTCACTAGCACAAGCCCGCTAGCAGCCCCCGTACCGTCCCACGTAGGTTTGTTTGGATTTATGATTGTAAGGGTTGCAAGCATATGCCTTGATTAGATACGCAGACATCAACTCCAACGTGTAACCCTTCCAGTTACCCCACTGTCATGAATGTTGTCGTCACAGCTGCTGAGTTATAAGAGGATACGTTTAGCGGTATGTCATTGAGGCGGAGACATTTGTAACCGTCAATGCGTGGGTTTTGTCTTCACGGCGGTGTGTGGGCGCTCAGGCTCGGCGGGGCATGTGCGAGGAGGCCCTGCTGAAGATCCGCGGGGTCATCAGCTTCACCTTCCAGATGGCGGTGAAGAGATGTGTGGTGCGGATCCGCTCGGACCTCAAGGCCGAGGTGAGCTTCTGGCTAGGGCGAGGCCACAAGTCATACCCATAACTACTGGGATGGATCAGCTCAAACGCAGCATTAATCCACCGTATGCTAGGTCTGTTATCCCACTTTGTGTTTGATAAAAATGTCGAATGAAAACTATTAATTTCCTTTTTTGAATAGATAACAGAAACTGCCCTAGCTGCAAATTAAAATAGCCCTCATTCCACCTGGAGGCAGGTCTTGTAAAGTGCTGTATAGTTAACCTACGTGTACATGAGCTCTAAGACGGCCTCACCACTCTCCCTGCTAGGCCCTGGGAACAGCCATCAACTCCACCAAGGTGCTGACTGCCCAGCAGGTGTTGAAGGCAGAGGACGGAGGAGAGGTGAGTGTCGCCACGGCGACCCACCCCAGACGGATGATGATGATGAAGAGCAACAGAACCGTTCATGATATATTTTAACTTAGGCATTGATTTTGTGTTTTGACTGTTTTGAGATGCGCTATTTTGACGCAATACTTCTAGTCGCCATCAGGGGTCAGGCTTGGCTCACGTGTGTGTGTGTGTGTGTGTGTGTGTGTGTGTGTGTGTGTGTGTGTGTGTGTGTGTGTGTGTGTGTGTGTGTGTGTGTGTGTGTGTGTGTGTGTGTGAGTGTGTGTGTGTGGTGTTGTGAGAGAGAGTTATAATTAGCATGTGGTTGTGTGTTTCAGCGCATGGTGCCGTTCCACGAGGGCGAGGTGGCGGCGGCGGTGGAGGAGAACACGGACATCCCGGACTACCTCCCCGAGGACGAGAGCCCCTCCCAGGAACCCGACAAGGCGGTGACGCGCGTGGGCGCCATCGGCGACGGCTCGGGCTGGCTCAGCACCGCCGCCAACTTCCTGACCCGGTCCTTCTACTGGTGACCACTTCCTGTTGCGCTGGTGACCACTTCCTGTTGCGTCCCCCCCCCCCCCCCCGTGTGTGCTCTCCTCTTCCTCCCAGCCCACCCCCTTCCCCCCCCCCCCTCGTCAACAGTCCTACCTGTGAAACTGACTGGCACCTCAGACGGTTTTCAGCCTCGTCCTCCACCACCCCCCTAGTGCGTGTCGTCTAGCGCCACGCGTCTTCTGGCCGCCGCCACCGAGCGACGGACCAGGCCACGGTCTGCTGCAATAACCTGTACATACATGAGCTGCTGACGCCTCGCGACAAGCTAACGAGCTAGCCCACCACTGGCCGACTGCACAACTGTTATTGTTATGATGCTAGACGAGACGTGGGTACGGCTCACACCACTTATAGCCAGAAGGATTTGAATTATGTACGTTTTTTTTTTTGTTTTTTTTCATCAAACCAAAAGCCATGCGGGGGGTCTGGGTCTTGTGGCTGACGTCGGATGGGGATTCGTCCCATGACTGAATCTGTTGTTTGTCAAGAAGAACAATTATTTTCCTTTTTTTTTTGTGCATGGTGTGATTCAAAAAAACTAATTTACTCATCCTCTTTATCTTTAAATTTTGGGTTGTTCCTTTTCCTGTCCTTCTGCGAGGAGTGTTCTTGAAAAAATGTTCTTCAGATCTTGCTTTAGCACCCTCTGTTCTGTTTATTTTTGTCTCGTTTCTTCTCTTTGATGCCTAATGAAGATAATTCTGTGAAGGATTATCATGCCAATTTTATTTCATTCATTCTCAGTTGCTTCGATCTGTTTGATCAATCGCAATCGACTTATCATGGATGAGTTAGTCACCTTAAGACGATGCGGTTGCCCTGACCCCAGCTTGCAAAGGAGGTTCAGAATGCATGCTCTGTTGCCAAAAATATCCCATCTTGAAACGTGTTGACATGCTCAATTCTCTTCATGATGTCACGCTTGTATGGTTTTGTAAAATCCTAAACAAATGTTCTTCACTCGAGCCAGCAGTGTCCTTAAAGAAAAGAGGGCAGCTACAGACTATCCTGGACTCTGTTGGCAGACCATCTGTCTCCTGAGGCTAGGGACGCAGAGTAGGCCTTCGGGCTGTGGGAATGGTGCCCGGTATCCTGCCATGTCAAACCCATGTATGAAGGAGGTATGTTGTTTAGATCTGAATAAGTAATACTGATTTGCTGATCCGTCTTCATTACATCTCAATCTTCCCAAAAAACAATTTCAACATTAGGGCAAGGTAGTGGTTGAAGGTCTTTTGATTGGGGTCATACACGTCGACAAATGACGTGTCACTTTGAATTGTAATTACCTCCTCTTTGGTTGTCCTCTCGGTGACCCATTGACATGAGGGGCACACAAACCGCTGACCAGACAGGTTTAATTTGTGCCGTTTATGTGGGACGGATGTCGAGATGATTTAAGGTCACGTCGCTGGATGGACGGTGTGACCTCAGACCCTTTAAAGTGAAGCAAGGATCTATAGAACCGCAGCAGGAAGACTTAGTCACAGCTGGGGTTTATGAAGGGGGACGTGTAGAATGGAGTGGCATCTTCACAGGAATTTAATATAATATTCATAAATTGGCCTGCATTTTCAATAGGGATAATCCCATGAAACGACGGTTATTACTATAATGAGCCCCTTATATCAAAATAGGGAGAGGATTCTCTTCCACAGAGCCCGCAATCTTTTCATAACATGTTCCTACAGTAGCCAAGAACGGACAAACTGCTCAAGAGAGGACGGGCTTTGAATTGAACATTGTGTATTTTGAGTCGCTATCTTTCTTCTAAGCTATAACCTATTACTACATGGACTAACCAGACACATTTGATGAACATCGAGGCACCGTTTCATCTGAGCTCTGGCTGCTTGATGCTGCTGGCACCTCCTAGGCCACCGTAGCCTCTCCTGCTTTGTTGTGAAGGGTATTCGGTGGGTTGCAACCTCACCGCGGGAGGCCACTAGATCCTACACACGTCATCTTAGCACTAAGATTCAGTTTCTAGTATTTTGAATGAGCGATCACAAAGAAGTTGGGATTTTTTTTTGGTCATTAACAGTATTAATATTTAATTTTCCTTTTTTGAGTCTTCCATTATTTGTTTTTTGTGTACAGAATCGGTACCATGTACTTTTGTTTAATTTAACGTTTGGCTTTCTCATAGTGTGGAACCTGCCCAAGCATCACTCCCTGTAGTGCCGGTCCTTCTGCGTAGTTTCTATCCTCCTGTAGACCTTAACGGTGAACACATACACCACGAAGATGGCTCACACTTTTAATCTTCTCATTGTACAGTTTTAATTTTAGTCTTTGTCTCATGTTATATAATGTACGGCAAAAAAAACAACGCTATTCATCTATCCACTATTGAGGCCAATAAAGATGAGCTTGAAATCAAGTCTTACAGTTGTCTTATTCATCAACTTTTTATTATCTCACAAACTAGTTTTTATACACTTCAAATGCCATTGTGTGTCATTCTACGACATTCAGATCAGACTTACATAGCGGCCGGCAGACCACTGAGGGCAGCAGACCTGCTCTTTGGGGACAAGAGGCCCTGGTATTGGTACAGGCAGACAGGTGGCCCTGGTATTGGTACAGGCAGACAGGTGGCCCTGGTATTGGTACAGGCAGACAGGTGGCCCTGGTATTGGTACAGGCAGACAGGTGGCCCTGGTATTGGTACAGATAGACAGGGGTTCCTGGTGTTGGTACAGCAGACAGGTGGCCCTGGTATTGGTACAGATAGACAGGTGGCCCTGGTATTGGTACAGATAGACAGGTGGCCCTGGTATTGGTACAGATAGACAGGTGGCCCTGGTATTGGTACAGATAGACAGGTGGCCCTGGTGTTGGTACAGCAGACAGGTGGCCCTGGTATTGGTACAGATAGACAGGTGGCCCTGGTATTGGTACAGATAGAACAGGTGGCCCTGGTATTGGTACAGATAGACAGGTGGCCCTGGTATTGGTACAGATAGACAGGTGGCCCTGGTATTGGTACAGATAGACAGGTGGCCCTGGTATTGGTTACAGATAGACAGGTGGCCCTGGTATTGTAACAGATAGACAGGGTGGCCCTGGTATTCGTTACAATAGACAGGTGTTCTTGTATTTTTAACAGATAGACAGGTGGCCCTGGTATTGGTACAGATTAGACAGGTGGCCCTGGTATTGGTACAGATAGACAGGTGGCCCTGGTATTGGTAGAAATAGACAGGTGGCCCTGGTATTGGGTACAGATAGACAGGTGGCCCTGGTATTGGTACAGATAGACAGGTGGCCCTGGTATTGGTTACAGATAGACAGGTGGACTCCTGGTATTGGTACAGATAGACAGGTGGCCCTGGTATTTGGTAGAGATAGACAGGGTGGCTCTGGTATTGGTACAGATAGACAGGTGGCCCTGGTATTGGTACAGATAGACAGGTGGTCCTGGTATTGGTACAGATAGACAGGTGGCCCTGGTATTGGTACAGATAGACAGGTGGCCCTGGTATTGGTAGATAGACAGGTGGCCCTGGTATTGGTAGATAGACAGGTGGCCCTGGTATTGGTAGATAGACAGGTGGCCCTGGTATTGGTACAGATAGACAGGTGGCCCTGGTATTGGTACAGATAGACAGGTGGCCCTGGTATTGGTACAGATAGACAGGTGGCTCTGGTATTGGTACAGATAGACAGGAGGCCCTGGTATTGGTAGATAGACAGGTGGCTCTGGTATTGGTAGATAGACAGGAGGCCCTGGTATTGGTAGATAGACAGGTGGCTCTGGTATTGGTACAGATAGACAGGAGGCCCTGGTATTGGTAGATAGACAGGTGGCCCTGGTATTGGTAGATAGACAGGTGGCCCTGGTATTGGTAGATAGACAGGTGGCCCTGGTATTGGTAGATAGACAGGTGGCCCTGGTATTGGTACAGATAGACAGGTGGTCCTGGTATTGGTACAGATAGACAGGTGGCCCTGGTATTGGTACAGATAGACAGGTGGCCCTGGTATTGGTAGATAGACAGGTGGCCTGGTATTGGTACAGATAGGACAGGTGGCCCTGGTATTGGTACAGAATAGACAGGTGGCTCTGGTATTGGTAACAGATAGACAGGAGGCCCTGGTATCTGGTAGATAGACAGGTGGCTCTGGTATTGGTAGATAGACAGTAGGCCCTGGTATTGGTAGATAGACAGGTTGGCTCTGGTATTGGTACAGATAGACAGGAGGCCCTGGTATTGGTAGATAGACAGGTGGCCCTGGTATTGGTAGATAGACAGGTGGCCCTGGTATTGGTAGATAGACAGGTGGCCCTGGTATTGGTAGATAGACAGGTGGCCCTGGTGTTGGTAGATAGACAGGTGGCCCTGGTATGGTAGATAGACAGGTGGCCCTGGTATTGGTACAGGCAGACAGGTGGCCCTGGTACTGGTAGATAGACAGGTGGCCCTGGTATTGGTAGATAGACAGGTGGCCCTGGTATTGGTAGATAGACAGGTGGCCCTGGTATTGGTAGATAGACAGGTGGCCCTGGTATTGGTACAGATAGACAGGTGGCCCTGGTATTGGTAGATAGACAGGTGGCCCTGGTACTGGTACAGGCAGACAGGTGGCCCTGGTACTGGTACAGGCAGACAGGTGGCCCTGGTATTGGTAGATAGACAGGAGGCCCTGGTATTGGTAGATAGACAGGTGGCTCTGGTATTGGTACAGATAGACAGGAGGCCCTGGTATTGGTAGATAGACAGGTGGCCCTGGTATTGGTAGATAGACAGGTGGCCCTGGTATTGGTAGATAGACAGGTGGCCCTGGTATTGGTTAGATAGACAGGTGGCCCTGGTATTGGTACAGATAGACAGGTGGCCCTGGTATTGGTACAGATAGACAGGTGGCCCTGGTATTGGTACAGATAGACAGGTGGCCCTGGTATTGGTACAGATAGACAGGTGGCCCTGGTATTGGTACAGATAGACAGGTGGCCCTGGTATTGGTAGATAGACAGGTGGCCCTGGTATTGGTACAGATAGACAGGTGGCCCTGGTATTGGTACAGATAGACAGGTGGCCCTGGTATTGGTACAGATAGACAGGTGGCCCTGGTATTGGTACAGATAGACAGGTGGCTCTGGTATTGGTACAGATAGACAGGAGGCCCTGGTATTGGTAGATAGACAGGTGGCTCTGGTATTGGTAGATAGACAGGAGGCCCTGGTATTGGTAGATAGACAGGTGGCTCTGGTATTGGTACAGATAGACAGGAGGCCCTGGTATTGGTAGATAGACAGGTGGCCCTGGTATTGGTAGATAGACAGGTGGCCCTGGTATTGGTAGATAGACAGGTGGCCCTGGTATTGGTAGATAGACAGGTGGCCCTGGTATTGGTACAGGCAGACAGGTGGCCCTGGTGTTGGTAGATAGACAGGTGGCCCTGGTGTTGGTAGATAGACAGGTGGCCCTGGTATTGGTAGATAGACAGGTGGCCCTGGTATTGGTACAGGCAGACAGGTGGCCCTGGTATTGGTAGATAGACAG
>OLKM01000119.1:525943-539655 GCA_900291075.1 Melanogrammus aeglefinus | reverse complement strand
AGAGAGAGAGAGCAGAGACGAGAGAGAGGAGAGAGAGAGAGAGAGAGAAAGAAGGAAGGAGAGAGGAGGAGAGAGACGAGAGAGAGGCAGAGACGAGAGGAGAGAGAGGGAGAGGGGAAGGAGAGAAGCCTTGTGTTTATTCAGATACTGGTTGAATGAGAAAATGGAAACACGACCACATCTGAAATAAAACAACACCAAACAGAAGGCAAGAGCCAAAGGGAATAGATGCACCACGGCCCAAAGGACCCAGCGGGATATGAGACTGAGGGAGCACCAAGAACAGAAAGACAAAGGGCTGAACACAAACACATAAGTTCTCACTGAGATAAATGGTGGGGAGGACCACTCTTTAGAGAACAAAGACAAAGAGGACGAGGGTGCAACCGTTGAAGAACTGCGTTACAACGGACTAGGGACACTCCTCTAAATCGTATCATCCCGTGAGAACCTGAGGCATGAACATTACGCCAATGAGAAGATAAGCGTGGGCACTCACTTTGAAACCTCATTACTAAAAAGTGTCTTCCATTCCAAGTGGATGGCACCCCAAAGGTTGACCCGGGAAAGCAAACTTCCTTTGCTTATTTATGTATTTTTTAAATGCGAGGGGTTATATGTAATCCAGAAATACAGGGACCTACTTGGTTTATAACATTACAGAAATAAGAAAGCCATGGTTATCTGGGAGAAAGGCCAATGGCGTCCTGCTGTTTGCACGTCAACAGTTCAGTTTGTCCGGCAGCTGTACAAGCGGCGGAAGAGAAGGGGAGAGGGCGGGGGGTACTGCATTTAGCATGGCTACGTATCGCCAAGCTAGCCATCAGTCAATACCCTCATCAACGGCGGATTTAGCCAGGAGCATGGAGGCCTCTGTTGCCCCTGGCGTCTAGTTTGTCATGTTTATTGTGTCACTTGGCAGCGGGGCTTAACCTCAGGAGTGCCCTGGAAGTGGGAGATCCTGCCTGTTAGCTTAAGGAAGTAGAAAATAGAGAACTAAATGGTTGCCATGTGTCCCAGGGCCAATGGAGCTCGCTCATCAGTGGGAATATCGGTCTGCACCAATAGGATAGGAGGTATCATTCCTGCATGGTTTTCTTTCTTAATTCACTGCCCTTGCTCTTACTGGGGGATCAATAGAGGGTTCCAGTGGTTGCTTGCGCCGCAATGGGCTAAGCTAAGCAGGTTAGTTTGTTCTTCAAATCTAAAGCAAAAAAACAGTATTTTTCACTCATACTCTGTTTTAGTTTCTTTGCAGTTCCTTCAACGCTCTGCGGTCTAGGGAGCTTTGTGGGGCGTGCACATCGGGGGCTCAATGGAACACCCCATAGCTGTAATTTCACTGGTGCCATCCTTCCTGTTTTCAGCCCCGCCCCCCCCCCCCCCCCCCCCCCCCCCCACCTTAACCCCGCCCCTCTCCTCACCGGCTCCTCGTCAGTCTCCCCTTCCCCCCGTCCCCCCGCCCTGCGTCCCAAGGGGCCTGCCCAGGGCTTGGCAGCTACCCGGACCACACGCTGAACTGCCACTTGTTGTCTGTTGAGGGCCGCCCCCAAACCCTCCCCCCCACCCACCGCTGTTTAAATTCCATCCCCCCTCAGCGAACCCCCCGTATCCCAACCTCATCCTAACCCCCCCACGCATCCCCCTTTTTCAAGACCACCTCGGCTCCTCTACGCCCCCGGCCCCACCCCGTCGCCTCAAACCACAGGGCCCCCCGTCACGCCACAGCCCCTCTCAGACACCACTGTTCTGTTCTCCAAGGGATCGCCTGCAGAATTATCTGGTTTCACCCCGGTGTGGCTGGGAGGCTAACCGATCCAATGTGGTGCTTCGGTGGGGGGGAGAGAGGCAACGTGAGCCCCGTCGACGTTTGATTCAGAAATGCATTCGTTTATGGGGTGGCGGCGCCCCCGGGCCTGTTCTGTTATGTTCTCCTGTTTAAAACGACTGTATATGCTGTGGACGCCAGCAGCTAGGAACCTGCTCCTAGCCCATCCACTACAGACTACTTGAGTTTGAGACGGTACAATTAGACGTAGTCTTCATTAGCCTCATTATTTCACTGATGTAGGTTGAGGCGAGATAATGATTTTTCCCCTCGTTGTGTAATGTGCAGAAAAAAATGGGTTTTGCGTGCGTGTGTGTGTGTGGGTGGTTGTGTGTGTGTGTGTGTGTGTGTGTGTGTGTGTGTGTGTGTGTGTGTGAGTGTGTGTGTGTGTGTGAGTGTGTGTGTGTGTGTGTGTGTGTGTGTGTGTGTGTGTGTGTGTGTGTGTGTGTGTGTGTGTGTGTGTGTGTGTGTGTGTGTGTGTGTGTGTGTTTGTGTGTGTGTATGTGTGTGTGCGTGCGTGTGTGTCTGCTGCCATTTCATCACCACAGCAGCTGTCCTTGTGTTGTTGCGGGTGATTGAGCTCTGTGTGTGGGTGCAGGAAAAGCAAAAGCACATGCAGACCACACCTCCCCTGAGAGCCAAGCAAGGCATTATGGGTAAGGGGGTTGAGGCTGGGGTGCCAATGAGGTTAAAATGTCTCTTTGGTGGAAAGCACACAATCAAATTGAGCAAAAAAAAGAAACCCCAAAAAGGAGCTGTTGATAAATCCCTGTCAAATGTGATGATTGTTGCTTGTCACATATCGGGGCAAAATAAAAGGAACAGTTGTTTTTGTTAGAAGGGGACTGCTGCCTTATGTTTATAGCTATCGTTTGTTATGCTCAATGACATTCCAGTAAACTATTTCCCGAGCGGGTAAACAATGGCGGTTAGCAGGGTTAAGCTGAGTAGGTTATCGTTCACACTCTGCATCCTGTTAGCCTTCAGGAGACGGCGGCATAGCGCCCAAACTCCGGTACTTACGGGTATCTTATGCGTTTTAATCATTTGATCAAACTCCTCGTTTATCTGTTTGTATTTCTCCTCGGTTCGCGGCGTGAGTGTGAGCACGGTCTCGAGCTCCGGGCTCTCCTCGCCTTTGTTCTCCTTCTTGTTTAGCGCCTGCCAGTTCACCACCCAACACCCCCGGCACCCAGCAGAGACACAGGATCCGGGGTATGGATGGGATGTGGTGGGGAGGGGGAGGAGGAGGAAGGAGAGGGAGGAGAGAGGAGGAGGAGGAGGAGGAGGAGGAGGAGGAGGAGGAGGAGGAGGAAGGGTATGGCAGGTAGGAACGTAGGAAAACAGGAAACACAGGTGACCAGCACCACGACGGAAAGGAGACAGGAACCGGAAACACAAACACAAAACGAGACAAAGACAAAAAGGAAAAAAAGGGAGAAAAAAGGTAAGAGGAAGGTATGGAGATATCTGTAGATGTACTTACACACAATCTCTGTCTGTTGATCATCAGGTCTATATCCTCGTTTATTTTTCTATACTTGTCTTCGGACTCGGGGCTGTGGCCGACAGAGTCGTCCGCATCGGGGTCTGGGCTGTCACAGCCATTTAGGCCCTTCTTTCTCAACGTCTGTGGACAAAGCAAGTTGCACAAAGCGGTTCAAGTATGGCATGCAGGAAAAGCTACCCCTTGAACCACAGCTGGGGCTCGGCGATTATGGGATGTGAGTGGTTGAACCTTTTAAAATTGGATTCTGACCAAGTGATTTTGTTTGTAAATTTTTAAATAAACCGACTTTTGGCTGAAATAAAGCAACGCGGAGAGACAAAGAGCTTCAGAAATCTCAGCTGTACGTATCATACAGTACATACATACATGCCAAACATAGGCGATAATGTTAATGTCTTCATGGTGTCAATAATTTGTGAGGGCTTCCATTCCTAACTACACCAACAAATGGTGAAATGGGGACATCATTTAATTAGCTTTGTCAACAGACTGCAAGTAAACATGCAGATAAACACACAAGATGGCACAAGAATGGCTTTAATCATGTTCACTTATGGTGACAATACACACACACACACACACACACACAAACACACACAGACACATATCCCACATATGCCGTCATTGGTCCTCAAAAATATATTTTCCTCTACATTTGAAAAAATAAAATATGTTGGGCAGTTATATAGCACAGGAATATCAGTTTTTTAATAACCTACTGTATGGTAGCATGTAGGATGTTGAGCTTGTTGTAGCATGTGTGTGTGTGAGTGTGTGTATATGTGTTTTTAAAGAAGCAGTTTCTGTATTGGCCACCTGATGGCCACCTGCCCCTACTCGAGTGGCCAGACCGGAGAAGCCAGAGCGGGGCAGCACAGCCCTCACTCTGCCTCTCCCACCAATGGCACACACACACACACACACACACACACACACACACACACACACACACACACACACACACACACACACACACACACACACACACACACACACACACACACACACACACACACACACACACACACACACACACACACACACACACACACACACACACACACACACACACACACACACACACACACACACACACACACGAAGAGAGAGAGAGAGAGAGAGAGAGAGAGAGAGAGAGAGAGAGAGAGAGAGAGAGAGAGAGAGAGAGAGAGAGAGAGAGAGAGAGAGAGAGAGAGAGAGAGAGAGAGAGAGAGAGAGAGAGAGAAAGCTATATGCCTCTCTGCCCTGTCGTCGGATGTTGCTGACAGCAATAAAGATTGGGTTTTCAAAGCCCATAACTTTGTGTGAAAGCAAGGTGGCATGTTTGCAATAGTGAGCAGGGGTTGTACCAACGGGCGCGGCACTAATTTGCATTGTACAGTGGGAGACAAAGGAAAGAGAAAAAAAATGAAAAAAAAACTAAGTACAGTAGCTGCGATCTCATCAAAATCCCCCCTCCCCCACTGCCCACCCACACACCTCTCCTCCCCCCCTTCCAGCCTTCTCTCTCTACCGCCTCCCTCTCGTTCTCCCCCTCTCTCTCTCTCTCTCTCTCTCTCTCTCTCTCTCTCTCTCTCTCTAGCTCTCTCTTTCTCTCTCTCGCTCCTTGGCGGATGGCTTTAATAAAAGGAGATTAGTCTACAGGAGGAATATCGCGGGTCTGCTCTTGTCTGCGCAGACGTCTCTTCACACGGCGCTCTCTCACTTTCATTTGAAGCTCCATATCAGACGGACATAATTAAATTTACTTTAGCACACCCTGTATTTGATGCTGATCAAGTGTGTGTGTGTGTGTGTGTGTGTGTGTGTGTGTGTGTGTGTGTGTGTGTGTGTGTGTGTGTGTGTGTGTGTGTGTGTGTGTGTGTGTGTGTGTGTGTGAGTGTGTGTATGTGTGCAAATGTGTGTGTGTGTGTTTGCGTCTGTGCGTGGGAGGGAGAGATGGATGCGAGAGGAAATAGTGTGTGTTTGAGTGCGTGTGTGTGTCTGTTTGTGCGTGTGTGCGTGTCTGTGTGTGGGTGTGCGAGAGGGTGTGAAATGTGAAGAAGAAGAAAAAAAATAAAATAGAAGAGACGAAGAATGAGCCATGGAAAAACAGGAGAGGAGACGTTGAAATAAGTTAATCTTAGTTAACTTCTCCTGCGTCCTCCCGTTTTATTTGTCTCTCTCTTGAAGCTCACGGACGAGATGAGAGTCGGCGGCGGCGTCTCCATCACAACAACACGGAGAGGAGTGATCTACCAGTTTAGAAAACAAACAGCAACCTCGCCGTCTCTCCTGTGTCGGCGCTACAAAGCGCCGCTCTCCGCGTGGTTTTAGTGAACTCAGAGGGTCTCGTTTGTGTGGTTTATGCGCAAGGATCTGTTTGATTCCTCGGGGCGTCTCGCGATGAGGCAGCCACTGTAAGGATGTCAACATCGACTGGCTCCCCTTCTCCTTTTTTTCCTCTCGTGCTGGATCCTCACTTGCCCACCCCACCCTACCCCCCCCCCCCACCCACCCACCCACTACCCATCCACCACCACCCACCCACCCACCAAAGTTAGTGGAAGGCAGAGGACGCTCGTATCAAAGCGTCTCTCACATCTCGCTGACAAGTCTTCCGGATATCATACCAAACAAATCAACTGCAGAAATCGCAGTGGAAAAAAACCAAAACAAAACCCTGGCTCTGACCTAAACCGTGTGGTGAAATATTGCACTATTGCCCCCGACGTGAAGTAAATACGTCAAAAGAACAAAGCGTGTAAAAGGTCTAGTGTGCTGTCTTCTTTGGCAAAGGCATGAAGTGTTCCTTTTTTTCCTCCTCATCTTTCTATTTCTTATCTGTAGTTTCCCTCTGGCCTTGCCTCCAATGCCAGAATCTATACCGAACTGACAAAAGCTGAAGATTCGGTCTTCACCAGTTCATCAGAGAACCCTGCGTCTAGTGAGAAACAACTCTGACAACCACAACAACAAGACACAGAATAATAGTTCTGTTCAGGTGGTGAAAAAACAACAACAACAACAACAGCAGCAGCAGCAGCAGCAGCACAGAGTGTGGTCGCACCTGGTGTTGGGAGAGGGTGTGATGTTGCCTGGGTTAAGGTGAGACCCATATGGGGTTACTGAGCTGGTGGTCCCTGAAGTGTGTGTGTGTTTAAGTAGGGGCGAGGATGGGGGGGGGGGGGGGGGGGTGCTGAAAAGAGCTGGAGGCAAGGAAGGTGGGAGGGAGGGAGGGAGGGTGATGCTTCATGGTGCTGTTACGGAGCTACAGATGGAGGGGATATGGAGTTGTGTCGGGGGGGGTTGTCTGGGTGTTGTTGGGGGTTGCTGGGAGCTGGGGGTGCGGTCCCACCCCCCCCCCCCCCCTAGGAGGAAGGGGGGGGGGGGGCAGCCACAGCCAGGCTCGGCGCCTGCATGGAGCATGGAAGGGGGGGTCGCGATGCGCCGGCACTATGTCACTCCTCTCAGATATGTCCACCTGTTTTAGCTTATCGCACCTGTTGCCAAACGCTGACCCGTGTGCACGGCAGCCAATCCGTTCCCTCGTGAGTGTTTCTGCGGCCTTAAAAGGTCCTCTGGCGTCTCTAGTCCTAAACTCGCTCCACACCCCCCTCCCCCCCACCCCCAACACCACTTTATCCTCGAAACACACACACACACACACACACACACACACACACACACACACACACACACACACACACACACACACACACACACACACACACACACACACACACACACACACACACACACACACACACACACACACGCACACACACACACACGCAGCCATACATTCTGACCCATCTGATATCTAGGTTACCCTTCTGCCTTCATATCTGCTCTCTCTATCACAACTATTTGTCGGGAATTAAACCTTTATCAAATATGCCAATGTCCATTTACTAAGGCCATAAGTGTGAATCTTAAAATGCTTACATATCAAGCATTTCCCCTTAAAAAATAGTGATAGAGTAAATCCAGACATTGTATGCTTTATCGTGCTTTTTTATATATTATAAGGAACGGATTTTTAAAGACAACAGCGGGGAGAGAGGAGAGAAGAGACGGGAACGAGGAGCAGAGCATAGAGGAGACGAGGAGTGAACAGCACAGAAGAGGAGAGACATTCGAGAGAGAGAGAGAGAGAGGGAAATCTGCAAGAACCGTGCACACGGTGTCTCTGTCTCGGGCCCCTTCGGAGGCTTGCTCCTAATTAAACTCCTTCTTCATGACGGTCCCTCCTGACTTAACTTGTCATGGGGCCCCGTGTGAAGCCGGCACGTTGTGTAGACACTGCGTCCTACATACTCCCACCGCCATCTCCTTGCCCAGCCTTCAGGACGGAACCAACACAGCTGGGTCTGGGACTGGCCTGGCCGGGGGGCAGGCTGTGGCTACTGGGTTGAGTAAAGCTGACCCGGGGCCAGCTTAAGATGAATGTGCTTCTGGGAGCCGAGTGTGTTGAAAATGCACTTTAAATTGATAATCAAGCCAATTTTTTTTTTAGCATAGAGGCACATACATGTGACCTCTTTAAAGCCCGAAGAGGAAGAAGAGGAAAGGTGCTTAAGGAAGGATTCTGGACAGGCCTGTAGGGGGTCTGCTAGGGACAGCTGGAGCCTAACGCAAGCCACGATATAAGGGTCTCCTTCGGTCCGCGTTCACACACCCGGACCACCCCTCCCTTTCTCTCCACCACGCCCCTCCTCGTTCTGCCTCCCTTATCTTTTTTGGTCTGCTGCTAAAACTGTCTGTATGTGTCAGCCTTCACTCTCGCTTTCTCTTTCTCTCGCTCTCACTCCCTCCATCCTTCCCTCTCCCCCCCTCTTTCTCTACTCAGAAGAGTGCAATGCTTTGGCTCCATAGCGTCTCTTTATTTTCAGGCGGTGATCGTCATTAGCTGTGAGGACACACTCCTTTTTAGTGTCTATGGCAACGGTTAACAGATCAGACACTTATTGTTGCTCGATACAATGCCTGGCAGTATAATCGTGAAGGAAAAACAAAACAACTAAATTATGATAAACCTTATTCAAAGAGTAATTGAGTAGATAATGGGTGAATTTTACTCTGCGGATGTCCTTGTGTTGAACTCGGAGGCCTGGAGCAAGTAAAACAGGCAGTCGGTAATTATATGTATGTTGTTGCTTTTTAAACAATCATGGTTCTTACAGACTTTCAGGTAGATTTATCGAGAGCAGAACATTAAACGAGACTATTAAACGAGAATATCAGGCTGATATCCGTCAGACACAGAGGTGCTGCTCCTCAAGGTCTATGACGTCAGGTTGTGTGTAGGGTTTGGCACTGTGTTAACACGTCTCCAGGGTGGATTCAGTGTAATTCTCAAAGACTGGTTCAGCACCCCAAAGGACAATTCAAAGGGGATTAAAACAGGGGCACAAAATCATTTGACTGAAAATGTAATTTCATGCTATGGGCAACAACATTTAAATCAACCCATTTAGGTCGCTGAAATGCGACTGTTGAATAGTGTACATTCAGAGGATGACCTGAAGACTTTAACGTTTAACTGGATCAACCTTGAAAAAATCTAGCTGGGGTTTCCTACATTATGGTGGTGTAAAAGGTACACATTGGGGGTTTAAAGGGGCTTTGCAAGTTTGATAAGGGATGATAGAGGATCGCTTTGCATTTACAGTAGGGCTGCTCGATTATGGGAAAAATCATAATCACGATTATTTTGGTCAATATTGATATCACGATTATTCAAACGATTATTTTTGAGTTTGAAAACATGCATTTATTGACACTATTAATTATGACATAGAAACACGTATAAGTATCCAAAATTAACTTCCTTCTTGTTTAAGTGCACTGCCACAACATTCTGAATATAACATTTGATTTTTATAAAACATTTCATGAATAAAATATATAAAGACCATCAAATATCACACAGAAACACGTATAAGTATCCAAAATAAAACCTTTTTCGTGTGTAAGTGTACTGTCTGCCACAACATTCTGATCTAATCAATCGATTTGTATAAAAACATTCATGAATACATTAAGATGACGCGCGATCAAGCATTCACGCGCGAGAGGTGTACATCAAACAGGCGTGCTGCATCAGGAAGTATGCCGTGGCAGGAGGCGCGGTACATGCCAGTGAGCGCCAATCAGCAGCGAGACCGATGCTCTGCCATTGCGGTTCACGGCTGTCCGCTCCTGCACGGCATACTCTGATGCAGCACGCATCTCTTATGCGCAGTATATGTATTCAGAAAGTCTTTTAAATCAAATGTAAGTTCATGCTATGGGCAACAACATTTAAATCAACCCATTTAGGTCGCTGAAATGCGACTGTTGAATAGTGTACATTCAGAGGATGACCTGAAGACTTTAACGTTTAACTGGATCAACCTTGAAAAAATCTAGCTGGGGTTTCCTACATTATGGTGGTGTAAAAGGTACACATTGGGGGTTTAAAGGGGCTTTGCAAGTTTGATAAGGGATGATAGAGGATCGCTTTGCATTTACAGAGTTCCATACTGTAACATTTCACCAGTGCAGTTTGGCCATGGCACAGCTTGGTTCTCTTGGAATCAGGAATGACCCTATTTATCAGAAAACATATACAGATGGTAGTGGTCATCCAATGTATCCCCTTTGGATCAACACCCCTGGCAGTGTCACAACGGCAAGTATATTCAGCTTACAGTCATGTTTTACCGTGCCTTACTGTCTCCATCCCTTCCCTTCGGTCTCACTACTCTCGCCTTCACTCTTGCTCTTTCTGTCTCTGTCTTCTCTGTCTATTTTGCCTGTCTGTCCAACTACCCCCGTCTCTCTCTCTCTCTCTCTCTCTCTCTCTCTCTCTCTCTCTCTCTCTCTCTCTCTCTCTCTCTCTCTCTCTCTCTCTCTCTCTCTCTCTCTCTCTCTCTCTCTCTCTCTCTCTCTCTCTCTCTCTCTCTCCATTCGTCTCTCTCTCTCTCTCTCTCTCTCTCTCTCTCTCTCTCTCTCTCTCTCTCTGCTTTCCAGGGTGGAGGGAACATCAGAGGGATCAGGCTGGCTCAGCTCATTGGAAGCAGATGGCAGACCAAAGGCAAGAAAGGCCACAGTTTCATGAAGCATGGCCTGAACATGCCAGCACCATGTCGAGGGGCATGCCCGTGGATGCCGGCTAGGTGCTGTGTAAGTGTGTGTGTGTGTGTGTGTGTGTGTGTGTGTGTGTGTGTGTGTGTGTGTGTGTGTGTGTGTGTGTGTGTGTGTGTGTGTGTGTGTGTGTGTGTGTGTGTGTGTGTGTGTGTGTGTGTGTGTGTGTGTGTGTTTGTGCATGTGCACGAGAGCCTATTTGGACAGATTGGGGGGGAGGGGGGGGAGTAGGATTGATTTGTAGGTTAGCGATTTTCGGGGGGCTTAAATCCCTCAATCTAAGCCACCCGGTGGTTCTTTCAGTCATCATCATCATCATCATTATCATCATCATCATCGTCAACGTCGTCTTTGACTCTCCCTAAACGGGTTGAGGTAACATTTCAAAAGCGGCCCCGCAGCAGAGTCGAAGCGCTGTCTGTGGACGTGCTGTCGCGGCGGCGGCCGCGGCAGCACAGACCCCCTGTTCCCCGCTGCACTATAATCAGGAATCAAAAGCTAATGGCTAGCATCCGTCATCCCGCTGCAAGCCCGCTCGCATGTTCAGTAGCTGAAATAAAAAACCACACTGTCCGACGGGGTAATCACTAGCTGTCTAGGGATTACTCTGGACTGCACTGCACACTACAAAGGACACACTAAAAAACATGAAGCAGAAAGAGAGAGAGATGGCGGCAAGAATAATGAATAGCGATTACCGTAAGAGTGACACGGGATTTTGACGGCGAGTGAGGTCGCTCTGCACACCTCTATGTTGCTGATCGACAGATCTCGTGCGTGTGTGCGCTACATTTTTTCCATCATTCTCTTGCACCACCGACAATTTCAAGGCAGGGAACGGTGGTGGTGGCGGTAGAGGTGGGGACGGGGTAGGGCCGAGCTCGCAGAGAGGCAGGCTGAGCTCGCCAGCACACACCATGCCACCAGATGGGCCAGTGTTCCCCATATGGAGGAGACACACACCGAGCACATGTCAGAGTCCAACGCTGTTTGCTACAGCAGCATCTGAGAGGCGAGGAACAAAGTGGTCATTCAGAGTAGTAGTCGCTACGCTGTATAATTACACGGACAGACATGGCAAGACACAATGCCAGCTCAGTGAAAACGGGATAAAGAGAGTGCTTATGCCTGAGTCCTTAACCTACATCCCGCTCTTCCCTTCTACACCCTACAGTTACATAATTTGTCTCCATTAATGTTGCGTAAATAGGGGCGCTATTGTGTTTTTTTTTCTTCCCCTCCAAGCGATCAAATGAAATAAAATGAATCGCGGATCCAAAAAAGTTGCCGTAGAAATTGAAAAGGCTTGCTTATGGATTTTCCATTGGAGCAATTTGAGTAATGACACAGTTCTAATTGTAGTAATTGCGACGTATAATGAGCGCAACCTCGACCAACAAGTAAACCCTTTAACGTTCACGTTCTGAATAATTGTAATAGGCATGAAGTCTGGGGACATGTTTTATGATGGTGGGTGACTCTGCCCTCCTCTTTGTGACCCCCCCCCCCCCGCCCCCACCACCCCGACCTCCCAACCCCACCAATCATCCCACTACGTCAGTTATCGTCTTTTGTCCGCGTGTCTCTTATCGTGTCGCTCCACAACAGGAAAGCGGGCCCGAGGGAAGCCCACAATAACAATGACCAGCCGGGTGACCTCTATATCGTGACCTTGAGTTTCCACAGCCTGCCTCACACGGCCACCGCGAGGAGGGGGGGGGGGTGGTGGGTCGGTGGGGGGGGGGGGGGTGTGGGGTGGGGTTCTTTGGCTGGCTGGCTGGCCCAGCCCAGACCAAGGGGTTGGGTTGGAGGGGTGGGCGGTGGAGAAAGCTCCAGGCATGGCCAAGGGAATGCCATCTATAAAAATAGATGTTCATTATTCCGAATTTTCCACAAATAGTTTCAAAGAACAGGGCATCATTTCATCTTAATGACTGCCGTGGATTGTTTGGGGCTGCATAGTGGAAAAGCCTGGGTCTTCGGCAGCGTATAGCCTCAGAAGTGGCCTGCCGCTGCACACCACCACACCACACGGACAACATATTGGCACGTATTTCAGATGGGCTATTTTTAAAACCGCCACGTTTTGGGTGATGTTTTTTGAAATACCTCAGACTTCCGCTTCACCATACTGACCTTAAAAAACACTTTGACAGCCTTCCAAACACAATATATTAGTTAGTCCTTCTAAGGATCTGTCTTTTCTAGGGAGTGTCATGGGAGGGTACCGTAGTGTCATCTGCTTCCAGGCAGCTTAGTCTTCTCAGTAAAATTAATTGTTTATAGCATTTTTACCTCATTAGCAAACAAATTAAGAACATTTGCAAGAACAAATGCGCTTGAGATCATTTTGCATATCTTGTTTCTTAGGATGTCATATTCAGTCATCACAGCTTCTTGAGTCGTTAAAAGGTTTGAAAGGCGCAGACGCACACACACACACTGTGTTTAGTGAAATAACAACATAAAAAAAAACAAGCTCAAAATGAATGAAAGCCTAAACTAATGGAGTTCTTTATCCGACGAGATCAAATGTTTATGAGCACAACTGGATCTCAGATCCATGGTCATGTGCATGTGGTTGCCACGGGCGATACTTCATGGTCGATTATCGGAGCAGGAGGAAGGCCGAACGAAAGGGCTCGGGTGCTGCCACCGCTGTGCTTACACACTTCATATCAAAAACAGCCCCCACTGTACAGCACAAAGAAGAGGAGGGAGCTGAGAGCGCGTGCAAGAGCACGAGAGAGAGAAACCGAGAGAGGAAAAAAAGAGCGAGAGAAAGAGAGAGAGGGGAAACTTTGTGTGAGAGAGAGTCCACGCCTATTCTATTCTATTCTTTTTTCCCTCTCCTGGCAAAGACTGTCGTCCAAACCAGGCGCTATATTTAGCATTACCGCACACTATTTTTAGACCACTACCCGTTTCTGAAGCATTTATTAGGGAGAAGAATACCAAAAAAAGAAAGAGAGAAACGCTAAATGTGTGGGCGAGTGGGAGGTAGCGGGCTATTGAGGGGAGGCGGTGGGCTTGCTGGGGTGTGTGTGTGTGTGTGTGTGTGTGTGTGTGTGTGTGTGTGTGTGTGTGTGTGTGTGTGTGTGTGTGTGTGTGTGTGTGTAGGTGTGTGTGTGTGTGTGTGCGTTGCGTGTGTGTGGTGTGTGGTGTGTGTGTGTGTGTGTGTGTGTGTGTGTGTGTGTGTGTGTGTGTGTGTGTGTGTGTGTGTGTGTGTGTGTGTGTGTGTGTGTGTGTGTGTGTGTGTGTGTG
>OLKM01000119.1:494049-512235 GCA_900291075.1 Melanogrammus aeglefinus | reverse complement strand
GCGTACACTGGTACCCACGTGTTTTCACGCAATCGCACACACACACACACACACACACACACACACACACACACACACACACACACACACACACACACACACACACACACACACACACACACACACACACACACACACACGTATGTGGTTTGTTGTTACACATTTTGGAATTGTTTGCAATGATTTGCAAGGATTTATATAAATCCTTAGTAGATAATAATAGTAGATGTAATGGTAGATGTAATGGGTGTAGGATAAACATACTTATATCGAAAACACACACTCTCTACTCCGCCACAATATTTCATATACACTGCTCAAGACAAGTCGAAAGGGCGGGAAAAAGAGAAGGTTGATTATCTGATTCCTTTCTACATAAGGGTGAAGGTTTCGGGGGGAGGGGAAGGGAGGGAGGGGGGGAGAGGACCGGGGGTGGATGAACAGGAAGCACATTTGTATGCATTTCCTCTCATAACAGGAAGAGGCCAGTGGCTTCCCCTTCACAATGGCTTCGCTTCTGCTTCCCACCTCCTGCTTGCCTGGACTTCCCTGGCGTGAAGAGGAGGAGGGGGCGGAGCCAGGGCAAAGACACAGGCCCCAGGGGGCTGCTGGGTAGCCAACTCAACATGACACTACACACACCTTTCGGCAACACACAAGTATGGACACACGCAGGCACTCACACACGCACACGTACACACACATCCATTTGGCTGGCTACTGAGTAGCACAAAATGTCTTGAGAGACCAACACTTATCCCATTGTCAGAAGTCCAGGCAGGAAGAGATGGGCTTACGCAAAAGGAATAAGTAGGGGAGCAACAGGACCTGAGCCTGAACCCCGGCTTGCCGCGGAAGAAGCTGCAAAGAGGGGGCATTACAACAAAAGAGGCTTTGTCCCACCTCTAATATATGCTATGTTCTGCTCTCTCCCTCTCTCTCTCCCTGTCTCCCTCTCTCTCTCTCTCTCTCTCTCTCTCTCTCTCTCTCTCTCTCTCTCTCTCTCTCTCTCTCTCTCTCTCTCTCTCTCTCTCTCTCTCTCTCTCCCTCTCTCCTCTCTTCTCTCTCTCTCTCTCCCTGTCTCCCTCTTTCTATCTCTCTCTCTTCCTCTCTACCTCTCTCTAATTCTCTGTCTTGTGCTCTCTCTCTCCCTCTCGATCTCTCTACCACTCTCTCCCTCTCTCTCTCTCTCTCTCTCCCTCTCTCTCCCGCTCTCTCCCTCTCCCACTCTCTCTCTCTGGATGTCAGTGTCCACTCAGAGCACACAGCAGGCGCCCGTGAAGGCTTCATTCTGCCGTTACATTTATACTCTGCTTTGATGTAGTCGAGTTGCGTGAGGCTCAATACGGCCACCGCCATCATGGATGTCTTGCTCGCTCCTCTCTCATTACATTCCCTAACAGTGTTTCTTAAAGACGTATGTCATCTTATCTCGATTTGTTTACTCCTCCCTGATAACTCCTGATTCGACCATGCGCCGTGCCGCTGATAGTGGCGTTCGCACTCGCTCCGACGTTCCTGTTTATGCCAAACAACCGCAGGCAGCGTTAAAAGTGATATATATATATCTATCGGCGGAAAAAGGATGTGGGTGTGTGTCCGAGCCCGGGCTCGAACCAGTGGACCGCAGTGACAGAAATAACCTTGTTGTTTTCATTCGTCTGAGGTGGATGGACATGGATTGGGCACTATAAAATAAAAAAGGTGTATGAATATCCTTTATGCATCCCTTTTTTTTTTTTAAGTGACCGATATATACATCGTCTGCGGTGGGGAGAGCTAAGCTGAGACGATTGTGATGAACTAAAGTAAACTGATGATTTGGAGGAAAGCAGAGGGAGAGGAGAGGAGAGGGAGAGGGAGAGGGAGAGGGAGAGGGAGAGGGGAGAGGGAGAGGGAGAGGGAGAGGGAGAGGGAGAGGGGAGGGAGAGGGAGGCGTAAGGTACATGTTAATGAGGAGAGAGGGGAGCGCAGCTCTGAGGCGAAGGCCAGGCTTGGAATTGAGCGTTAAGGAGGTGAGAGCTTTGTGAGCCCTTTTTTCAGGTGAGGTCTCCCAGGGGTTGCACACACACACACACACACACACACACACACACACACACACACACACACACACACACACACACACACACACACACACACACACACACACACACACACACAGACACACACAGACACACACACACTGACACACAGACACACACACACACAACACAGACACACCACCAACACACACACCAGACACAGACCACACAGTGGTAGACAGACACGAGGGAGTGAAATGGGATGGGGTGGGGGGGGTGGAGGGAGGGTTCGACGGAGGGCTGCCGGGGTGACAAACCACCCTGTAGGCCTCATTATTTTCCAGCTGTTAATTTCACGTGCACGTTTTCTCACCCACGATGCTGTTGATTAAGGGAGTTATGCTTTGTCAAAGAGGCGAAAAAGAAGATCCCTTGTTTAAGATGTAATTCCTCTGCTGATCCGTGTAGGGAAAAAACAAGCAAAACAACGCTTTACGTTTTTGAAGAGGTGATATTTGTCTAGTATCAGTTAACAGTAATAGTTTCTAATAATAGTAACTTCTGGTCAATTAGTCTGAGCGTGTGTGTGCGCATTCTTGTGGTGTGTGTGGGGGAATGTATGTATGTGTGCGTGAGTGTGTGCGTGTCAATAAATGGTTATTTGTGTGTGTTTGTGTTCATGTGTGTACGTCTGTGTGTATCTGTGTACGAGCGCATGGTTGTGGACACGTGTGTGTGTGTGTGTGTTTGCTTGTGTGCGTGGGGTGTGTGTATGTGTGTACATGTGTGAGTGTGTGTGTGTGTGTGTGTGTGTGTGTGTGTGTGTGTGTGTGTGTGTGTGTGTGTGTGTGTGTGTGTGTGTGTGTGTGTGTGTGTGTGTGTCGTGTTTACGTCCCGTTTGCGGGGACAGGGGGGAGTACTGTTGTTCTACTTCCTGTGACTGATGACCTCATCCATGTTTGACCTTTAGCCCTGTTCACAGCCCCCCCCCCCCCAACCCCCAGGCCCGCCCACATCCATCCTTGCCTCACAGGGCTCTCTTACTCTCATATGCGCGCACACACACACACACACACACACACAAATAAAAAAACACATGCACTCAGTCACTGTAAATTAAGCCCAGAGTGTACGGAGAGGTAACTCTCATTAGAGTCAATTGCAGCAAATTAGTTGGACCCAAAAGAGGGCAGACTCCAGAGAGATAGAACTGTGTGTGTGTGTGTGTGTGTGTGTGTAGGTGGGTGTGTGTGTGTGTTTTTGTTTACATGTACGTATTTGTGTATGTTGCGTAAACAGGATGCTAAATGAAACATTTTTAGTGTACGTGTCTATAGGAGTCTATAATCTCTTCAGTGCAGTCAGTCAGTGGGGCTGTATGAGCGTGTGTGTGTGTGTGTGTGTGTGTGTGTGTGTGTGTGTGTGTGTGTGTGTGTGTGTGTGTGTGTGTGTGTGTGTGTGTGTGTGTGTGTGTGTGTGTGTGTGTGTGTGTGTGTGTGTGTGTGTGTGTGTGTGTGTGTGTGTGTGTGTGTGTGTGTGTGTGTGTGTGTGTGTGAGTGTGTGTGCTTGTATGTGTACGGGCGTCCATGTGTGTGTGTGTGTGTGTGTGTGTGTGTGTGTGTGTGTGTGTGTGTGTGTGTGTGTGTGTGTGTGTGTGTGTGTGTGTGTGTGTGTGTGTGTGTGTCCAGGCTTGGGGGGAAGAGAGCCTGTGCTCTGTCTGTAACCCATGAGTTTACGGCACAGGGGGCTCTTTCATGTGCCTGGGGCTGGGAGAGGGTCTGAGTGGTCAGGGGGACTGGAGCCAGGGCCCAGACACTGCCGTCCACTGTCCGGAGCTCTGGGCAGCCAGTCAACGCCGGGGAGGCCTGGCCCTTCTGCCCTTGGTCCGGGGAAGTGTTTCGGGGCTCGGGGGGCGGCCGGCCCAAGTGGCCGCCCAGAGTGAGCCCCGGCCCCGTGCCCGGCCTGGGCCTTCCTCCCCACTGAGGGAACGCACGGGCAACGCCGGCGGGCTCGGTGGGTGGCGAGGCGGCGTTGACAGCAACACCCCCCCCCCCCCCCCCCCCCCCCCGCCACCAACCTCCAAAAAATAAATGATATGAATAAAATATGTGATTAGTTAAAAATTACAAAAACAACAAAAAAAAAAAAAACGGGGTAAAAAAAAATCTCAAAAATTAATGAGCTTCTTTAAAATGCTTCAAAGAGCCAAGTGTGATGAATTTGAGGAATGTTGTGTGAAACTATCTGAAGTATGCGAGGGCAAAGGTAATGCCACCCAGACGCCTGCGCTGTTTATTTGGCTTTGGCAGCGGGTGAATTCTCAAGAGGAAGTGAGAATAGGCAAATCCAGAGTTTGTCGATTTGCAAAAAGAAAAAGAAAAAAAGAAAGATGGTTTCGCTGTAGTGCGGGGGGTGTCTGTGTCTTGTGAGAATTAGCTCTGCGGGGGATATTATGTCATTTGTTTAGCTCTTGTATGACAATAAAGACCATGTGCTCTGCGGAGCATGTGATTGGACTTCTCCACTCGTGACCGGTGATATCATATCAGTGACAGAGGCATCAATTATTCAACGGAAAACACCAACAAAAACACAAAAACACAAAGATCAGGTTTGCGTTGAATACCGGATTTCAGAAAACACAACAAAACAAAAGCGATAAAAAAAACAAACCCTATCTCTCTATCTCTCTCTCCCTTTCTCGGTCTCCCTCCTCTGCCTCCTCTTCTTTTGCTCCAGCTTTTTCCCCTCTGTCCTCTTCTTTTCTTACACCCCTCCTCACCCCACACCCCCAGCGTCTCCTCTCCTTCTTTCTCAGCTTGGAAGTTAAAGCCCGGATGTCTCAGGCATTGATTCCCTTCAGGTGTCCTTCCTGTCCCCCTCCCCCCCTTCGCCCCATCCTCCCCCTCTCTCACCCCCCTCCCCCAGCCCCGAGGAGCCGGAGTGCCTGGGGCAGGCGGCGGGCGGCGTATAAGGTGGGACGGGTGTGAGAGGGGGGGTTTGAGATAACGGCAGGGGAGGAAGTGTGGGCACTGGTGCAAAGTGATAGCCCTGCTCCTCGTCTCAAACTCGGTGACCTCCACCTCCTCCTCGTCTCCCTCTTTGTCCTCCCCCGTCCTCAGCCCTCCCGTCTGTCCCTGTCTGTCTCTCTGTCTGCCTGCCGCTTCCGTCCGTCTATGTGCCTTCCAGTCGGTCTGTCTGTCTGTCTGTCTGTCTCCCTCCCTGCATGTGTCCGCCCGTCTGTCAGCCTCTAAATGGAGCCGTGCAGACTAAGGTCGCGGTCGCCTCGCCGCGTCTCGTCCGTCAAGCTTCCTCTCACTTTCCTGTCCTCACCACCGACATCTGTGACTCCTGTGGTACCTCTCGCACTGGCAGGCGATATTACTGTGTCCGGCGGATGAGCGAGGGTTCGCATGTCGCGTTAGCGTCTCTCTGTCCGTCTTCTGCCCTCCCGTCTGTCCCTGTCTGTCTCTCTGTCTGCCTGCCGCTTCCGTCCGTCTATGTGCCTTCCAGTCGGTCTGTCTGTCTGTCTGTCTGTCTCCCTCCCTGCATGTGTCCGCCCGTCTGTCAGCCTCTAAATGGAGCCGTGCAGACTAAGGTCGCGGTCGCTCGCGCCGCTCTGTCCGTCAAGCTCCCTTCTCACTTTCCTCCCCCTCACCAACGACATCTGTGACTCCTGTGGTAACCTCTCGCACGGAAGGCGAGTTCACTATGTCGCGCGGATGGAGCGAGGTGTCGATGTCGCGTTAGTCTCCCCTGGTTGCTCCCTCTCTCTCTCTCTCTCTCTCTCTCTCTCTCTCTCTCTCTCTCTCTCTCTCTCTCTCTCTCTCTCTCTCTCTCTCTCTCTCTCTCTCTCTCTCTCTCTCTCTCTCTCTCTCTCTCTCTCTCTCTCTCTCTCTCTCTCTCTCTCTCTCTCTCTCTCTCTCTCTCTCTCTCTCTCTCTCTCTCTCTCTCTCTCTCTCTCTCTCTCTCTCTCTCTCTCTCTCTCTCTCTCTCTCTCTCTCTTTCTGTCCATCTCTCCTCTGCTCTGTCTATGATGACCGCTGTGTCTCGTCTCTCGGTCTCATCACACTGAACCTTCCTCATTCTCGATTCCTGTGCGGAATTTCCTGGCTGACGTAACTGTGATTGAAGGGCCAGTCTAGTCAGAAGGCCAGTCCAGGGAGCGCTTGAAGAACGCCTCCCAGGCGGTGTCGGCCATTTGCTTCCGTGAACCTCATTGAGCGTACTTAAAATGGCCACACAGGAACTATCTTGCATAAACTAGTAGGTACGTAGGTGTACAACCCTAATGTGGAGAAGGAGTGTATCGACGTACCGCATTTTTTAATGTGTGTCTGTCTGTGTGTGTGTGTATGCCCATGTACACGTACGTGTATGTGCGTGTGTATGGGTCCGCATCTGTGTATGTCTGTGTCTGTGTGTGTTTGGTGTGTGAGCGTGTGTGGCTGGATGTCTATGCATGTGTTTGTTTGTGCGCCTGCGTGTGCATGAGTATTTGTAAATTTTTCTGTGTGTGTGTGTGTGTGTGTGTGTGTGTGTGTGTGTGTGTGTGTGTGTGTGTGCGTGAGTCTGGTTTGCCTGCGCGTGTGTCTTTGTGTATGCATGTGTGTGTGTGTGTAAGTGCGTGAGTACCTGTGTGTGTGTGTGTGTGCCTGTGTGCGCGCACATGTGTGTGGGTGTGTGTGCGTGAACATGTGGATCTGACCTATAGGAACCAGGGGGCAGCTTTCCAGCGTATGGATCCAATTGGTCTGCCAGGAAGCTGCCAGAGTGTCAGTGGTCACTTGTGCCGCAGGAACTGATTGATTGTGGGCCTTGGGGGCAGTGAGAGACGTCTGTCTCTATCTATTTCCTGCCTCAGACAATGGTGTCTGCCCGGGCCCTGTTGTCCATCAATTATCATATAGACTCTCTCAAAGCCCGGACACAACTAACAGCACTTGTTTTACTGGTTTCCACCTACCATCTCTCGCAGGACAGATTTATATTTGATTTGTTAATGTTCCTTTGATGAATCGTCAGACCCACTCCATGATGGTTGATTGACGGGCTGCTGCTGCTGGACATGAAACACCATTTAGCCTCGGAGGCGCCACTGAGATCCTCCTATAATCAGCGTCTCTGGACCCCTAAAAACAACGGCTGGCTGCCTCAAGTACCCCCTTAAAACGTGGGCTGCGCGCGACAAACAACATTAGACTCCCTTCGGCCTCTATCAGCTTCATGAAAGTCACGTCTGTTTTTTTTTAACGACTATAAAAATGTTCCACACAGAAACAATTGTCCCCCTAATTGTTGTCCTACTTATGTATGCTATTTTGGAAATCTTCCCACGTCCCCCCCCCCCCCCAATCCCTCCCTCCTGGGACCCACACGAGTCCCTCTTGGGGGGACCGTGCCGCGTGCCCCTCTGGTTGAGAATCACTGCACTACATCATTCGACTTGCTGGTCCAGCATTGTGTCATTCTGGACCATTGCACACACTGTTGTGCGGTTGTTTATTGCTTAATGCCCAGCCTCAACCTTCTGTGGTAGCGGCACCCTCCTCTGCCTCTTCCGCCGGATGGTAGCGTTCCACTGACTGTCAGCTAAAGTGGGTGAGATGGCGTAAGACGACCGCTGTGTGAAGGGTGCCCCAGCGCGGTGTGCCGCCGTGTGGTTGCCTGCAGGCGCTAGCAGACACAGCTATGTGCAGTGTGGTGGTAGGCTGCAATAATAGTAGAAAAAAATAGAACTACACTTCTACTTTACTTCTTCCTCCATAACAGTAAAATACTCTTATCAGATGAAATCAACAGTAATATAATAAATACTAATAAAAAATAATGCAAACCATTTTTATAATATTATTAGGAGTAATAATGATGAAATTAGACCCCCCTCCCACAAGATCCCCTGTTCTTCCCGCCGAATACTCCGGCTCCCAAAAGGCCCTAACTGCAGCAGGCAGAGCAGGGAGCGATTGGGATGTGTCTCCTCCCTCCTCCCTCCTCCCTCCTCCCTCCTCCCTCCTCCCTTCCTCCCTCCTCCCTCCTCCTCCTCCTCTCTCTCCTCCTTCCTCCTCCTCCCTTTGCACCCCATCCATCCACGCCTCCTTCACCCTCCACCCCCCCCTCCCTTCCCCGCCGCCCCCCCCCCCTCCACACACCTCACACACAGACACCCCATCCTCATCCATCGTCCCTCTCCCCTCCCCCCCCCCGGGACGTACCTGTCTGTTGCGTTCATCCATAATCCGCGTGATCTGTATCTTTTTCCTCCCCATCGTCCCCGTCTCTCGGATGCGCTCTCGCTCCTCTGGCTCGAACGGAAAATAAGGAACGGTGGTGCGCCTCTGTTTCTTTCTCTTTCTCGGCTCGCTCTCCCCTTTCTTTCTCTTCTGTCCGCGTCTTTTTCTTTTCTCTTCCTCTCTCGCCCGCTGCTTTTCTCTCCTTCCACCAGTCGTTGCTCTTCTTTTTCTCAACTTCGACTCAATTCAAAGACTCCAGCGTCTGTACCTGTAAGGGAGACATGAGAGAGGGGGGGAGGGGTTTGGGGGGGGGGGGAGGGGGGGAGGAGGAGGGGGGGAGAGGGGGGAGGGGAGAGGGGGAGAGAGATGAGCATTAAGTGAAATGAAATATGGCAAAAGTACTTAGAAGGGAGCGGAAAGAAATAACAATCAGTAGGCATCATTGAAGTCACAAGGGAGGGCGAGAAAACACAAAGGATCTGTCAACAGCGCAGTGAGAACGGCAGCTTTTTTCATTTCTTGGGATTTTTTTTTCCATCGCGTCATATCATGCAAATGTACTCCTTTTTGTTTTTTTAGCAGCAAACCAAACTATGAGAGGAGACAGCGCTGTCAGGATTTTGCCTGGTTCACAGGGAATCTGACAGTTGTTTTGGAAGTGTTCGCTATCTTAAACGCTCTAATCACCCAACACTGTAACATCACCGCCCGACCAAGAAATACATTTCTTGTTTCTACTCCACAAAGCCCCGGTGTAGACAGTGTGGAGCTGCCAGGGAACGGCTACATCTACTTCATCTGATATGTCGGCAAATGAGAGTGGTAGAATTGTAGAACACAGCTGTAAAACCTAGCGGCGTCTCGCCATGCCCTGGCAAACAAAAAGCAAACAAAGAGATCATCAGTCGCACGGCTATTCCTCAAAGTAAGAAATCAAACCAGGCATTCCAACATGAACTCAGGACAGAACTATTTGGATGTGCTGCAGGAATGGTGTGTGTGCACAAATGTGAATGTGTGTTTCTAGTGATTGAGTGTTTGTATGTGTGTGTATGTGTGTGTGTGTGTGTGTGTGGTGTGGGTGGGTGGGTGGGTGTGTGTGTCTGTTAGTGAGTGTGTGTATGTGTGTGTGTGGGGGGGTGTAAGTGTGTGTGAGAGAGAGAGAGAGAGAGAGAGAGAGAGAGAGAGAGAGAGAGAGAGAGAGAGAGAGAGAGAGAGAGAGAGAGAGAGAGAGTGAGAGAGAGAGAGAGAGAGGAGAGAGAGAGAGAGAGAGAGAGAGAGAGAGAGAGAGAGAGAGAGAGGAGAGAGAGAGAGAGAGAGAGAGAGAGAGAGAGAGAGAGAGAGAGAGAGAGAGAGAGGGGTGAGTGGAACAGAGAGAAATGCTGCTGAGCTGGACCTGGACTGCATGAGTGAGGAAGAAAGCTGTGCTCCAAAAAGTTTTCCTTGTGCGCGCGTACCCACAAGAGTGTGTGTGATTGTGTGGGTGTGTGTGTGTCTGTGGGTGTGTGATTGTGTGTAAATGTGTTTGTGTGTGTGCCTGTGCGTGATTGTGTGTATGATTGTGTGCATGTGTGTGTGTGTGGGTGTGTATGTGTTTGAGAGTGTGTCGGTGCACATGTGTGAGCCTGGCTGAGCCAGAAGCGGCGGCGCATCTCTCCTGAGTGCTAAAGTAGGCCAACCCAATCTATCTCAGGGAGGAGCAGAAGAACTGTTGTTGTGTTTTCTTTTGACAGTAGAGGTGATAACGTCCCTCGTTATGCAAATGAGCATCCCATTATTTAAGCTCAGTGCAATGCAGGGGAGCTGTCAGTGCCGTCACATAAAAAAAAAACCTCCATCTACCCTGGTTCCTTTTTTTTATCTCCTTTCCTCCTCTCTTCTTCTTCCTCTCTCTCTCTCTCTCTCTCCTCTCTGAACCAGATTTACGTCACCTGGCAGCGCCTACATCAGACGTCGATGCCGAAGACGACACTGCTGCACTAAAAGACATGTCACTCTCTCTCCCTCCCACCCTCTCTCTCTCTCTCTCTCTCTCTCTCTCTCTCTCTCGCTCTCTCGCTCTCTCGCTCTCTCGCTCTCTCTCTCTCTCTCTCTCTCTCTCTCTCTCTCTCTCTCTCTCTCTCTCTCTCTCTCTCTCTCTCTCTCTCTCTCTCTCTCCTCTCTCTCTCTCTCTCTCTCTCTCTCTCTCTCTCTCATACATAAGCACGCACGCATGCACAAATAACGTACACATACACAAAATAATGCACTCCCCTCCCCCAAAGCTTCCCTCTTTTTTTTGTCGTTCTCCTGCCCTAACCTGAATCCATGTATTTATTGAGCAACAGTGATGTTGAAGGACAAGAAAGTGGGCAAGAGTGATCAAAAGTGGGCTCCACCTCTTCGGGGTAAATACGGCATGAAGTTACTTGTGCGCACAAATAAGGACTATTTTTATTGATGTTTGACTACACATGAAAGGATCCCACTGTGAACTTGAGAAAACAACTCGCTCACACTTCAGATTTAAGATAGATCTGATCTTTATTTTTTGCATTCTGCAAAATACCAAAAATATAACTCATGCTCATATAAAATATCAAGCGGTTTGAGAAGATGACTTCTAATACTATGCCGTTAAATCATAGGGAGTTTCTCACATTATTGATTTAAAAAAAATGTGTGACAAATTATACAATTATATAGTACTACTACAAATCACAATATAGTTCTTTGCTCTCAGAAATAAATAAAAAATGAATTGTAAAATGGTGGCGAATCAATTTAAACTTTCAAGATCACTTCCAGAACATTGTTTCCCTTTACACGCACCAGTCAGAACATAAAAACAACAGACACAGAGAGAAGGCTGTCCGACAAGACCATTACGATCATAAGACACACCACTAAGACAGTGACGCGACCCAAAACCAATCAATCACCACGCTAACAACAAGAAGCCTGCCTACCTCCTCCTCTCACACTGACAACCTCCCCAGTCTTTCAATCTCCTCCTCCTCCTCCACCTCCTCCTCCTCCACCACACTTGAGCTGGCCTGGGCAGCGCTCCAGAAACAAGGAGGCGTCAACTCCTGTGATCCTTGCCTGCCTCCTGGCCTCCACTCCCACCTTCCCTGCCGTGCCCTGCTCCCTCCCTCCCTCCTCCCTCCTCCCTCCCTTCCCTCCCTCCCTCCTCCCTCCTTCCCTCCCTCGATCGCTCCTCCTCCAGCCCCATGCTGAGCCTCTCAATGTCAGTGCCCGCTGGGGCACACAACACCTTGGGCCTTACGCAACACCAGCACTAAGACTAAGCCCTGGTGCTCAACAAATAATCCCTGCTTTGGCTCCCAGCATCAGCCAGTGCATCCTAAGGTGTAGTGCAACTCCACCCACACCACCACCACCACCACCACCACCACCACCACCACCACCACCCCACACACCACCAACCCTTCCCTCGCTTTAAAGGCCTTCACACAGACACACACACACACACACCTTCTTCTTTCCTTTTCTTTTTTTTCCTCTCTGACTTGATGCCTCATCCACCTCCTCCTACACACAACACAACACACAACCACGGCTCTCAACATCACGGCTTCAACCCCCCAGCCTGCTCCCCCCCCACCTCTCCTACATTCCACCCCCCCCCACACCCCCCACCCCCTTTCTCCCTCCTTCCTTGCACCCGCCCCCATGGCGTTTGAGTGCCAGGAAACTGGCACCCGACGGCGCTATGGTGCTCGGGTCCGACCGAACCAGACTCTCTTCTCCTCTCTCCCTCTCTCTCCCTCACTCCTCTCCTCACTGGTCGCCCCCCCCCCCCCCCCCCGCTCCCTTCACACAAATTTAGCAGATTACCGTTGAACCACTCAATCCAATTTAGCATTGTGACGTAAAGGGGGTGGGTAGGTGTGGTGGTGGGTAGGTCTGGTGGGTGGGGGGCACTGGTGGGGTGCGGTAGGTGGTGCGTGCGGGGGGGGGGGCGGGTGGGGTTGAGGTAACACAGAGCCAGGCCTCAGTACTCTACGCTACACTGCACGGGTTTAAATGACATAACCCGGCGTTGCTTTCCCCCCCCCACGGCAGGAACGACCGTGCAAGAGAGTGAGACACCTGCCTTTGACCGGGCGCATGAGGACAGAGGGGGGAGGTCAGGGTGGGAAAGGGGGGGGGGGAGACGGGGGGAGAGGTGTGTACAGAGCGAGAGAGAGAGAGTGAGGGTGTGTTACGGTGGCTAGTAGAGGAGAGAGCGCTAACAAGCTCGGATTCATCATGCCAATTTACAAAGAGCCTAAAGTAACACTTTAGGGAGAAGGGAGCTGCTTTTTTCTATTTTTTTTGCCCCAAAGCGAGACAAAGAACAGTGAAACGAGGAAGAAAAATGATAACTCATCTCCTGCGGTTCTTTCACACCAAACATGGCAGCTGAATGAAAGAGAGGGTGAGGAGGGGAGAGGGTGAGGAGGAGAGGGGGTGAGGAGGAGAGGGGGTGAGGAGGAGAGGGGGTGAGGAGGAGAGAGGTTGAGGAGGTGGGAGGGTGAGGAGGATAGAGGGTGAGGAGGGGAGAGGCTGAGGAGGAGAGGGGGTGAGGAGGGGAGAGGGTGAGGAGGGGAGAGGGGGAGGAGGGGAGAGGGTGAGGAAGGAAGGGGTGAGGAGGAGAGGGTGAGGAGGGGAGAGGGTCAGGAGGGGAGAGGGATTGGAGGAGAGGGGGGGAGGAGGCGAGGGGAAGAGGAGGAGAGAGGGTGAGGAGGAGAGTGTGGAAACAGATGAAGCCAAGATTCTTGCCCATCCTTTTTTAACCTCATGACAGACTGGCAGACAGACAGAGAGACAGACAGAGAGAGAGACAGACAGACAGACAGACAGACAGACAGACAGACAGACAGACAGACAGACAGACAGACAGACAGACAGACAGACAGACAGACAGACAGACAGACAGACAGACAGACAGACAGACAGACAGACAGACAGACAGACAGACAGACAGACAGACAGACAGACAGACAGAAAGAAAACAGGTAGTAAGAGAGACAGGGATACTAAGACGATATAATGATATATAGATATACGTATAGATATAACAATAGATAGATAGAGAGATAGTGATAGCGATAGCGATCGATCGGTTGATCGATTGATACATAGATAGATGGATAGATGGATAGATGGATAGATGGATAGATGGATAGATGGATAGATGGATAGATGGATAGATGGATAGATGGATAGATGGATAGATGGATAGATGGATAGATGGATAGATGGATAGATGGATAGATAGATAGATAGATGGATCAATCCTCTGCACTGAGGAAATGAGGAATGGAGAGAGACCGCAGCGGAAGGGAATGAGAGGAGAGGAGGGAGAGGAGGCACCAGGCCTGTCCGGGGGAGGGGGGGGGAGCTGTACCCACAACCCTCCCATCTGTTAAGCAGACGGACAGAGCAAGAGGGAGCCGGTGGGGGAGGAGAGAGGCGATGCAGAGGTACCGCGATTCAGCACATAGATCTAACGAGTGCTCTCTCTCTCTCTCTCTCTCTCTCTCTCTCTCTCTCTCTCTCTCTCTCTCTCTCTCTCTCTCTCTCTCTCTCTCTCTCTCTCTCTCTCTCTCTCTCTCTCTCTCTCTCTCTCTCTCTCTCTCTCTCTCTCTCTCTCTCTCTCTCTCTCTCTCTCTCTCTCTCTCTCGCTCGCTCTCGCTCTCTCGTCTGAGTCGCAGGGCTTAGTGGACTCAGTATACAAGGGTTGATTGTAGGTCACCTGTGTCCCAAGTGTTTAGCGACTAAAAGCAAGCATGTGGCTCTTTGTCCACAGTTCTTACAGTCTGTATTAAGGGCTGCTTGTAAATGTGTGCTTTGTCATCAAGCACAAGGGAATAGATCGAAACTCATCTCTCAGAATCTAAGCGACAGGAAGAGGAGAAAAAAAAGGGGAACACCGTCTGGGTTCAACCTCTTCTGTGTTGTGCAAAAGCACCAGAGCTCAATATTGCAAGGATGCAATATTGCAATATTCATATTCAGGAAACGTATGTTTTCACATTTACATGTCCCAGTCGTTATTTCCGGGAGTAAAAAGGTCTTCCCGCTCGTCTGTTGGGAATAGTGAGGAACAACCAAAACGAACTACTTTTTGTCCTGGTCTGTGTCTCAGCACTTCTGCTGACACCTATATTTTTTGCCAAACTTTGCCGCCTATAATGTATTGGGGAAGGCCATTCATCATCGCAGGAGGGGATGTTTTTTTTTTTTACTGTACAGTTTTTACTTCCTACTGGTTCTGCTAAGCTGATTGTACATCTGCAACACATTTGATACTTAAATATTTTCTCGAATTTCGCAAGAACATGTATTTTTCCAGGAAACTAGTTTGGGATGTGAGGATTTATGAAAACATATTACTCTGTAGGCAATAAACCTTTTAAGGATGTTTATCGTACATCAAATAAACACAGCTTCCCTTTCAAATAAACTATCGTTTCCGTGTGAAAGGGGGAGAAAATTTGTATTAATGCAGTTCCTTGGAATTACAATTTGAGACGTGAATAGTCACTCTGTGCCGAACGGTGTCTGTGTGGCTCTGCATGTGCGCGTTCGTGCAATAGCATCTGTGCGTGCATGTGTGTGTGTGTGTGTGTGTGTGTGTGTGTGTGTGTGTGTGTGTGTGTGTGTGTGTGTGTGTGTGTGTGTGTGTGTGTGTGTGTGTGTGTGTGTGTGTGTGTGTGTGTGTGTGTGTGTGTGTGTGTGTGTGTGTGTGTGTGTGTGTGTGTGTGAAGAGAAGGGAGGAAGAAAGGAGGAGGAGGAGGAGAAGAGGAGGAGACGTAGGCAAGGGAAGGGAGTCTATGGCCAGGCGGAAGAGGAAGAGGAAGAGAACAGTATTTCAGGTCTCATTGTGTCTCTAATGTCATTACAGACGGTGACTCCACTATGTGGAGCGTCACAGCACCACCCCCCCAACCCCACCTCCCCCATCCCCTCACCATCACCACACACTCTCCAACCTCGTCTGTCAGTTTGAGATAGCAGCGGTGACGAATGGCTATCAGCCCCCCCCCCCCAGCACCACCGCCACCCGCTCCACCACCTCCGCCTCCACCACCACCACCACCACCACCCAAACCCAATGTCTGCCTCCCCCTCCTCCACGTGCCGGTGGGAGGACAGTGACCTAAACCCGGGCGGCGGTCCATGCGTAGGTGGGCCCTGTGTGAGGCACTGAACCGCTACAGATATTAGCGGCTAATTTAACATGTGAGCAGCTAAAGAGATTAGCAACACGTACATCTGGGGGATTAGAGTGATAGCAGTGAAGGAAAAAAAAATCACATAATGTGTTCATTTCCTTTTGTCGTTCCCACCCTCTCCCCCCTTTTCCCATGTGCTTTCGCTTCCAGAAAAAAGAGGCAGATTTTTGTGTGTGTGTGTGTGTGTGTGTGTGTGTGTGAGTATTTGTGTGCGTGTGTGTGTGCGGGGGCGAGCATGCGTGTGTGTGTTCAGGAGAACATCCACCTGTCTCGCTCCATTAGCTCATGGCATAGTTGGATCGTTATTAAGACACAGGAGATGGTTTCACATGTATTCTGTTTCCAATAGCTATGTAGCAAAAGAGCGGCACACCGGTCTATTGACGACGATCAGGAGACTAAGCTGTTTGTCTATACTTGACCTCTGTTTTATTTACTCTTTCAAAAAAAGAATCATTACTTTCAAGTCTGCCACTTGAAGATAGTCATTATTAAGTGCAAAACGGTGAGTCGTAAATCCCCCAACACACCGCGCACAAATTTCCTTAATTATTATCACAAGGAAGCTTGATTCTGAGCAATTAAGGTGACATTGTAACTGGAAACCAATTAGCTGCTGTCGATTACAACGTGTCTTGACTGGAATCCAAGCGATTGTCAGGCTCATCAGAAGACGACGCACTGTTCTGCCTTGTCTTGTATCCTCGTGCCTAGAAGCGCTGCCTCAGGAACTGGGAGGAAGGAGAGACAGGAACTCAGCGGTACACACATGCACAGACACCCACCCAGCCACCCACGCATACACGCACAGGCACACACACACACACACACACACACACACACACACACACACACACACACACACACACACACACACACACACACACACACACACACACACACACACACACACACACACACACACACACACACACACACACACACACACAGGACAGGATGTGACATCAGCAGCAGCAGACAAACAAAGAGGTGTTTCCTTCCCTAAATCTTTCCTTCGACTTCATCCAAAAGGTGCACCCAAGACTCCCCACCTACAGCTTCTTATTCTTAACAGTAGAGGAGGTGAAGACATGTGTTCCCTGGTGTTTGCTACTGTAGAACTGGCTCCGATACTGTGCGTTTTTGTACTACGTATTATCAAATGGAAAAAGTCCACTTGCTTTGATTCTGAAAACAAAAAGTATGAACGGAAATAACAAAAGGAATCTGTCCGGAATCAAACGACAACAACAGGGTCAAGGCAAGGCAGAGCAATACCCCGAAACGAGCGCGTGTTGAAACACCCTGGCGGTATGACGACACAGGGGTGTTTCAGTGCGCCAGAGTACAACGGGCTCTGTGGTATCGGCGGTGCGCCTGTAAGACGAACCGTGGGAGGAACACTTTCATTTCTCCTTTCAGCCCCTCAGCTGGCCATCCTCCACCCCAACGAACACCCCCTCACACAGAGAGTCCTTCAACTGTTCTGCAACTGACTGCTGCGACTTCAAACCACCTCTACATACACACACACACACACACACGCACACACACACACACACACACACACGCACACGCACACGCACACACACACACACACACACACACACACACACACACACACACACAACGAACAAACTAAAAGTGTAGTGAAAAGAAAAAATAACTGCTATACAATCGGAAATACATCTCGGTAGTTAGGTTCGACGCACATACACGATTTTGTAAAACATTGAAACAAAAAACGAAATTCTCATTTTTTCCTTTGCAAAATGAGATGACCTCTGCTGTTGTCCCAGTAGGTGAACCGACGCGCCTCCCCTAGAAAACACCGGGCGAGGGCGAGGGTACGTCAACCCTCCGTGTGTAAAGAGCCGGTGGTTTGGACAGCTGCACCTCTCACTCAGCGGAGGGAAAACAGACGCCTGGAGGCTCGGGGAGAGGGCGGGGTTTAGCGGGAGCAACGTTGAAGACAGGTAACATCCGTCAGCCCCTGACACAGACAGGTGAAAACCATCTTTCCATGGCCCATCTCTGACTCCACCCCCCCCACCCCCAACCCCCCACCCCCCACCCCCCCCCCCCCCAAGGACGAAGAGACTTGACACAATGCGTCAACTTGGCCTTTGAAAGCTGGCCAAGGTCTGCAACGCCGCAGCTGTCGGGCCGAGGCCACGCGTACAAGCGGACCAGACAATGGTACACGCACATACATGCATAGAGCAGCCATAACATTTAATAACAGCGCCCTCTCCGATGCTTGGCTCCGTTCCGTCGTCTCGTTGACGTAAATACTGTCAGTGTTGCCGCGTTCAACAACGCGCACACACAAAGTGTCGGATCTCATAAGTTGCCATGGTAGCGCAGGTTGCTACGAATGGGGTTTTCGACCATTAGGAAGTGGTGTTGTGTGTGTGCGACCGCAGTGACCGAATCGGCTAAAGATATCGCTTGGTAACAAAACGTGGAAAACATGAACGAAAATAAAAGAAAAAGCAGAAGTTTGGGTGAGCAGCCCTCGCGGAATCGAAGCAGAACAAGGGTGTCTCTAAAGGTCGCACGAACTGAACACGGTCACATGCAGAGAACGATGCAAACTAAACCAACATCATCGGTTAGGAAGACACTGGAATGGAACGAATGATGAAGCATTGGTGTGAAAACAGAAAATAAAACAAAATCGTCAGTAAAAAAAACGTTTGG
>OLKM01000119.1:472938-475438 GCA_900291075.1 Melanogrammus aeglefinus | reverse complement strand
TGGGAGGGCGGGGGGGCCTTAAAAAGAAAGATGCAGAGCTCATGTTGAACCCTTTGCACATTTATGTACTGTTAATGGCTGATATATTAACAGTAGAAATAGTAGACATAAAAAAGTTATTATGAATATACAAACAACAATATCTTTTATTTATTTAGATATATTTGTGCATATGACCGTGTCACCAAAGGCTCAGCAGAGTAACGGTTGCATGTGTTTTTCGGCGTGACTCTGGACACTGATTTTCTCACACTCTCGATGGTAATCCCATCCTGTTTGCTTTGCCCCAGGGAGCTGGCCTGTCACTGCCCAGGGAGGGATCTCGCTACTGGGGGAAGGATGTAACATGCAGGCCCTGAGATGCTTGCGGAGGGAAAGGGAAGGGAAGAGAGGGGAGGGGATGGCAAGATTCAAGACAGGTATCCCCCACGCTTCCTTTGCTATTTATAAAACCATGAGTCCAGTGGTCGGGCCAAAAATAAGACGGCGGACATTTTTAGCCTAAATAACAAAGGGCTCTCTCTTCCTCTTACACACAGCCACAGGCGTGCACGTAAATATGTGCAATACGAGGGGAAAAAAATATAGAAACCTCAAAGCAATAGAGACCATTTGGACTATTCATGAAAAATATAAAACTCACAAAAAACAGGAAATGAAGCCAACTGTCTTCGGCTTGCAAACACTTCACTCTGCATTGAAAAGTCAATATCAAGGCTGAGCTATTTCTGTATGGAGCACTATTTAGGGAGCGTGGGCTGGGTGCCAGCATTCTCCTTGGTTCCGTCTGGGCGTCACAGCACTGCTGCTGCCGTTATACACTCTCTCTCTCTCTCTCTCTCTCTCTCTCTCTCTCTCTCTCTCTCTCTCTCTCTCTCTCTCTCTCTCTCTCTCTCTCTCTCTCTCTCTCCTCTCTCTCTCTCTCTCTCTCTCTCTCTCTCTCTCTCTCTCTCTCTCTCTCTCTCTCTCTCTCTCTCTCTCTCTCTCTCTCTCTCTCTCTCTCCCTCTCTCTCCCTCTCCCTCACCTCTTCTCCCTGACCCTTATCCGTTTCTCTGCCCTTCAACCAAACCCTTGTTCCATTGTCTGGACAAACAGTCACACACACACACACACACACACACACACACACACACACACACACACACACACACACACACACACACACACACACACACACACACACACACACACACACACACACACACACGCACACACACACACACACACACACACACACACATGCACACACACACACACCATACACATGTGCATACAAACACACACATTCAGACACACTGTTTAACACACACACACACACACACACACACACATTCAGACAACACTGTCTTAACGCACGCACACACACACACACACACACACACACACACACAGACACACACTCACCAACACACACCACACACACACACACACACACACACACACACACACACACACAACACACACACACCACACACACACCACACACACACACACACACACACACACACACACACACACACACACACACACACTGTTATTTGTTTTTCCACTGGGTCGAAACCACAATGCCAGGTGAAAGCATCTATTGGCAGGGCCCAGAAGAGTGGTGAGATCACAAGGCCCCACTCTGCCGAGCAAACGCTGGAGAGTACAGCATCGGGCTGGAGTTTCAAGCAAAGTGCCCCCTCATTCATTATACATGCAATGCACTGAAAAAAAAACTCCTTCCGCAACACCCCCATCCTCTCTTTCTCCCTCCCTTACTCCCTCGTTCTTTCTCCCCCTTTTGCCTGCCCTCATTCTCTCTTTCCACACATTGTTTTGTTTCTGTCCTTGTTTTCTTGCCGTTTTATTTCTTTCTTTCCAACATGGAGCACCCATAAAGTACGAGCAAAATGAATGACGTCATGGACAGCTGGACTTTAGAAGCGCTACTGTAAATATAAAAAAGTAGGGTTACAGAAGGAGTCGAGGAGAAAAGTTTAAAATTAAGTTTGAGGGTGTAATAGATGTAGCAATAAGAAACACATGGCCTTTTAGTGTTATACATGACATTTTGGGCTAGCTTAACCTAATCACTACATTTTATTCCTAAAAAGATCCAACGAAAGGTGAGAGTCTAAAACAAACTTGTTCTGTTAACCTAATCTTACTTTCCAGCATTCCTGATTTGAAGATTTGAAATGTACAATTTTTTTTGGTATACATTGTTTTTTAATCATACGCGGTGAAAGTTGAAGCAGGCCTGTGCTAAACATTCTTCACCAGCTGGCCTTGGTCTGGGAATGGCACAGATGACAGTGGAAAGGAACATTTGTGTGGACTTTGGCAGGACAGCGTCTGGGTCCAAGTTAGGCTGCGTGCTCGGCTCAGGAGCAGGAACCGGGCAATATTTTCTTTAGTCACATATTGTTAACAGCAGAGCCATCTCCGCCAATGCCCCGATGTTCGGTCCGGTCCAAATACTTCAAAACCGTATTTTGCGCACAAAGAAAGAAT